>WAAE01007713.1:98823-126831 GCA_013400495.1 Nicator chloris
CCCATCCCATCCCACACACCCCAGTTCCCAGCATGGAGCCCCCCAGGCTGCCCCCCAGGGGTTCCCCCACCCCGGGCAGCAGCAGAGCTGTCCCCCTGTCCCCAGGCCAGCAGCAGCTGGGGACAGTGACGTGGGGCCAGCACCCCCCACATGCCCCATGCAGGACCTGGAACCTCATCTGGGGAGATGCAATGGGCACACGGTGGGGTTTGGAGTGCCTGGGATGGGCAAGGAGAACCCCAGGAGAACACCCCAAACCCAGCCAAGGGAAGGCAGCGATGGGGAAAGTCCTTCCTGCCCCACACGAGAAGGAAAAGTGGAAATCACAAAAGCTCTCTGGAAATGGAAAGCCGAAATCCAACCCCGCTCCTCCCCGTGACAGCACTGTTGGTTTGCCATGGCTCCAGCCACTCTGTTTCAACACTTTCCAAGCATTTGTTTTGATTTTGGTTGTTAGGGGTTTGCAGGACATGCCGGGGCAGGAGGGAAAGCCATGGTTCTCACACACTCAAATTAAAAAAATACGGCATTTAGTTCAGGAAATGCCAGCCCTGAGAGCTTTGATTGTTTCCTTCTTTCTGTTCCCCCCTTTCTTTTTTTCAGCCAGAAAATTCATCAGGGTTTACTCTGTCCCTGAGAAAGGTTTAGGTTTGGACAATATCAGTAATTTCTGTCCAGAAAAAGCTCTTTAATTGGAGAATTCCTGATTGCCCAGAGCTTGCCTGTGAACCAGCTGCCCCAGCCTTGCAGGGATCTTCCAGTCTGGTTCCAGCCACCAAAGCAGGGCTGGGGTTCAGCTCCCAACCAGGTGTTTCCCGTGGAATTTTCCAGGTGCATCCCCAGCTCCAAGCACCGGGATTACCCACAGCTCCAGCAATGCTGACACAGCCACCTGGCAGGGAAACTGAGGCACGCACAGCCGTCCTGCCTCCAGAACAACCCAGCCAGGGCTCTGCTCCACCCCAGGATGGTGTGGGTGAGGATGCCCTGGGCAAGATGCCACCCTGGCACCCGTCACAGGCGCCGCACGCTGCCTGCCTCAGTTTCCCCGCAGTTGGCACAGAATGGCTGGGGAATGCTGAGCCTCCCAGCACAGCTCAGCTCCCCAGGAGCAGGCAGCCCGTGCCGGGGGCTGCCGAGGCAGGGCCTGCCGTGCCGGGAAGGGAAGGGAGTTGTCCTGACTCAGCCGGCAAAACCGGCACCACCTGGGAGCAGCAGCTCCCAGGGCACCGCCCCGGGCACGCCGGAGGGAGGTGGCAGCAGCGGCAGAGCGGGGCCGCTTCCCTCCTCGTTCTTCGCTTCCCTGCTCCCGGCAGGATGAGCTCCACGTGTTCCCTGCTCTCTGCAAAGCACCAGGAGGGGAGGCCAAGCTGCCACGCTCCCTTTTCTGGGCAGTTTTTCCCTTATAAAAGTCCTGGGATGGCCCCACACTCGGCTCCCTGGCAATGCCTCCCTGCCAGGCTCTGCAGGGAAACACTGCGATTTTAATAAAGGGGTGCTGCTGTGGCACCCACGTGCCTGAAAGCCTTGGGTGCTCTCAAGCCGCCCCCAATTTTGCAGAAACTCAGTGTCCATAAATCCTCCTCCGTCCCCAGGACTGCCTGCTTGTGCTTCCCTGCCCTCTCTCCATCTCCCGTGGGCCACATCCCTCCAAAACTTTATCACTTCGAAAAAATATCTCCTAGAAAAAATGTCTCTGAGAGCCCGCAGCCATCCCTGTGGCAGGCAGGGCGGCCTGTCCCTGCAGATGCCCAGGTGGAGATGGGCAGCAGGGTCGGGGTGTCAGGGCAGAGGACGGTTCCCCTCACCCCTGGAGGCCCTCAGGGTGGCGTTTGGCAAACCCAAAGGAATTGGGCAAGGGGCAAAACCTCCCCCTGCCGCAGGGGGGGCAGTGCCAGCCCCGTGGTGGCCACGCTCCCCCTGTGAGCCACGAGTACCTCAGCACTTCGTCATCGGGCAGCAGCAATCGGCTTAAAAATAATCCCCGACCGTGTCCTGCGCTGGCCCCGGGCTCCTGGGGGGACCAGCAGTGCCCCCTGCCAGGGCCCACAGGGCATTTTAAGTCAGGGGCTGGTGTGGCAGCCTTTGGATGGATGGCACTGCCACCCACGTGTCTGTCACTGCCACCCCCAGCAGGGCAGCTCGTTCCCTTTCCCCAGGCTCCCGGGACGGCGTGGCCGTGCCCAGGTGCCAGCCCAGGTGCCAGCCCAGGTGCCAGCCCAGGTGGCAGCCCAGGTGCCCAGCAGGCTCGGCACTGTGGGTGTCACAGCGCTGGGCCCCAGAGCGGTGTGGAGCACCCCAGTTTAGGGGCAGGGCACCCCTGGGCTGGGGAAAGGCTCCTGCATTAGGGGGTTTTGCAAAGGCAGGGTTTCCACGGGCTCGGCAGGGCTGGGAGTGCAGCGTGCACACACAGAGACACAGACACAGACTGACACACAGACACAGACTGACACACAGACACACACAGACACACAGACACACATGGATACACACACACAGACACACACAGACACACAGAGACACAGACACGGACACACACAGACACACAGACTGACACACAGACACACACACACACACACACAGACACACACACAGACACACACACGGACCAGGGCCCACCTGCATCCCCAGGGCTTTCCCGAGGGTCCCTGCTCCTCCCTGCTCCCCACAGCCCCTCCAGGGGCCCCACACCCAGCCCTGGCTCCCTGAGCTGTGCTGGAAACAGGCATGGGGCAGCTCCATCACACCCATGTGGAGTGCAGGCCCTGAGGGTCTCACAGCACCCCAGGGACCCAACTCAGGAACTGCCCCTCAAAACCAGCCCTGGGATGGGATGGGATGGGATGGGATGGGGTGGGATGGGATGGGTGTGGGCAGCTGCAGGGGGAGAGGAAGGGGGCAGCCATGCCCCCCAGGAGCCCTGGAGCAGGGTGGCAGCGTGGTGGGGCTGTCCCTGCCCAGGGGCTCAGCCTGCCCAGCACCCACAGCCACCCAGCTGGGCTGGCAGCCACCACCCTGCTGAGTCAGCAGCCAGCAGGGCAGGTCGTGTCCCAGCCGGGCTCGCCAGGCCTGCCCGGCACGCCCCAACGCCCGCAGTGCCAAACCTGGTGCCAAACCCGGCTGCCAGGGCCTGGCTGAGCACAGCAGAGGTGGTTTGGGCACTGCCAGCGCTCCCCTCACCAGCCAGGTACCCAGCATGAGGGGTCGCAGTGGGAGCCCCCAGCACAGCCCCAGGGTGCCCAGAGCCGTGCCCAGAGCCCAGAGCCGTGCCCAGAGCCCAGAGCTGTGCCCAGAGCCCAGAGCCGTGCCCAGAGCTGTGCCCAGAGCCCAGAGCCATGCCCAGAGCCCAGAACAGTGCCCAGATCGGTGCCCAGCCCATCCCCGGGGAGGCACAGCCCTGCCCGCTCACCCCGCTCCCAAACCCCTCTGTCAGCAGCTCCCAGCCCCAAACCTGCTCGCCCGGCCCCGCTGCAGCCGGGGGAAGCAGAACCTGCCCGGGGGGCACAGGGCACCTCCCCACCCTGTTCCCCTCCTTCCCTCAGCCCCTGGGGCCCGCCATGAGGATGGCTTTGGATCCTGCTGGGCCTGGGCCTGCCTTGGGAGGGACACAGCTGAGCCCGGAGGGGCACAGCTGAGGGCCCTGCTGCCCTGTCACCAGTGCCCACGGGCTGTCATCAGCCAATATTGACTCAAGGCACAGCTCCACCTCGGCGCCATGGGCCTGGCTCCAGCTTTATCTCCTCCCGCCCTGGGGGAGCAGCCCAAGTCCCTCCACCAGGTCCTGAGGCTGCATTAACCCCACCCAGGGGCTGGGGATGAGCTCCTGTGCAGGGTAAACCAGCACAGGACCATCCAGAGCAGGGCAGTGCCACAGCCAAGGTGGTGGGACCCAGCGCCACGCCTCGTCCTGCTCCAACAGATCCTCCCTGGGCAGCAGGAAGACACCAGCTGGCTGTGCCCGTGCTCCCAGCTGGACTTTGCTCCATGTTCCTGGGAACCAGAGGCTGCAGCGGGCTCCCTCCATCCACACTCGCCTGCATGCAAACAAGCAGGGCAAGCTGAGCACGCCCAGCCCCAGAGTTGGGGGGCAGAGCCTGCACGGGGCAGGAGCAGGGAGCTGCTGGGATGGGCCCTGGGGGATCCCCTTGCAGCGGGGGCACAGCTGGGGTCTGCACACACAGGGGGGACAGCAAAGCTCACACTGTCCCTGTCCCCAGCACCGAGTCCTTGCTCCTCCCTGCACCTCCCAGCACCTGGGCTGGCAGCAGCAGCCGGCCTGAGCAGTTCTTGCGGGCAGGAACACACACAGGGCTTGTTCCCCTCCACCACGGAGGATCAGAACCCATCCAGCCACACCGGCACTGCTCCCTCCCTCCCAGCAGCCACAGCCCAGACTCCTACTGGCCTCTCCTCCTGCAAACAAGCCAAGGCTGGGTTTCACACGGCCTTGGAGGGAGAGAGGCAGCCCCAACCTGCCCTGCACAGCTTCACGCTCCAGCAATCCAAGTCCTGGAGCTGCCGAATCCAGGCGGAGCTGCGGAGCCCACGAGGATTTCACCACCCAGCCTTGCCCCAGGTCTGGCAGCTCCTGAAGTGGGTCTGTCCAGCCCAGGAGAACAAGGAGAAACAGAACAACTTTGTACTCGCCCTCAATTAACGAGTGACCTATTTAGAAGAAAATCTGGGCTAAGTGGGATGAAGGAGCTGGAACCGGCTGCTTGGGGGTGGCACAAAACAGCCTGAGCCCGGCAGCTCCAGAGTCACTCGGGACAGAGACGACAGCTCAGAGCATTTCAAAAACTGCCCGAAAAGTTTTTATTGCTGGGAAAGAGAAGCCCGGTCTGCAAATACCTCACGCTGCACATTCCTTCCCAAGGCCAGCAGCCAGGGGACATTTCCAGCCAGCCCTGGGGACTCAAGGACAGGTGGAGGGACCAGGAGAGAGGCACAGGGTGGGCCAGCAGTGGCTGGGGGCTCCCAGCCCCTCTCCTGCCAGGGCTCTCGGCTGATCAGGTGGCAGCAGTGCAGGAGGGACCCTTCCCCAGGGTGAAGAGCTGGAGCACGTGTTCTCCTGATGAAATCCTGCTGAGGGCAGGAGCGGTGGCTCAGCTCCCCGGCAGCTTTGAAAAGAAGGCGTTGGTCGTGCCCAGGGAGCACGTTGAGAGGAGAAGTGCTTATCTGACAGGACGTGCGAGTCAGAGGCGTATCTGTGCCTCCAGAGCTCTGCCTCCCGGAGCTGGCAGCCTCCCTTCCCTCTGCCGAGCCTGGGAAAGCCTCCTGTCCCTGCCCAACCCCGGCAGGAGCTGACGCTGCACCTGGAGGCCTCTCTGCAGGAAGGAGCTGGGCTGGCAGCTCACACGTTTGAAGATTCCCACCCTGTGCTCAGCTTTCCATCCCCAACACCTCCGTGCTGCAGCTATCAGGCACAGCCAGACGGGATGCTGTGGATTTATCACGCTGCTCCTGAGGGGAGCAGAAGGAAGGAGCAGCTCATTGCCTCCCCAGCTGCAAGGAAAGCGCTGTTATTTTTGGAGCTGGGCGGTGGGGATCCAGGAACAGGGTGGGTGGGTTGGAGAGGGCAGCCAAGCCAAGCTGAGCCATGCAGCAGATGTGAAACACTTCCAATACTTCACTTCAAACTGACGTGCAGAGCACCGCAGGCACTCAGCTGCACTCCAAATTGCAGCCACAGATCATGCAGGCAGGCCCTCAGCTCACCTGGACACTCCAAGAGGATGCAAGCCCTGACCTGGTCCTGCCACGCTCTGCCCGTGCTGCCAGGCCACTCCTGGCTCCTTCAGGAGCTGTTGAATCCCTCCAGCAGCTCCAGCACCGCTCCAGCCTGGCACAGCTGCCCCTCCAAACCCCCTCTGCACGCAAAGCACTGCAGAGAACCTTTTCCATGGGGGGAAGAAAACATCTGACAGGTTCCTCAGCAGCTGTCCTGCTTGGGGCATGCTCCATGGGCTGTCACGGGCCTGGGGTGACCCCAAGGTGCTTTGTGTTCACCTGAGATCATCCCTGGCGAGGCTTAGCACAATCAGGGCTTTTCCCAGAGGTGCTGGCACACAGCTGCACCAAGATGAACTATCCCCAGCTTTCCCACTCCCCTGGGCGTGCTGCCCTGCAGGCTGGGAGCTGACAGAGCTGTCCCCAGCTCCAGTGCCACCTCCACAGCAGCTGTCCCCACACAGGGGTGCTCCCTGCTGCTCCCCCACGCCAAGGTGAGGAGCCAGGCGGGGCAGGGGGGAGCAGGGTGCAGGTGGGACTGAGCTCAGGGCTGTGCCAGCACTCCTGAACCCTCTGGGGAGCAGACACGGAGGTGTCCAGAGCAGGGCACACCCTCCAGTGACCAGCAGAGAGCTCCGGGGCCGCTGCAGAGCTGTGCGAGAGCTGCTGTGGAGCCGGGTCAGCCTTTAGCTCCCAGAAAGGCTCAGAGCAGGACTCCAACCCCAGCTCTGTTACCATAGCAAAAATAAAAGCAGCCATAGAGCCACAGAGGAGGCTGCCCTGACCTTCCAGACGTGCGATTCGGGCACAAACACTTCTTTCCTGGAAAGTGTATCCTGGCATTCGGGATTCCTTCCCATGCCACAAAGCTCCCCTGCGACACCGATCCGGGAGTACCTCACATTCCTGCAGGACCTCGGCTCGGCCGCGGGAACAAACATCAGCAGCTGGGAAGTTATTTCGAGCAGCAGGATTGCTCCCAGCGCTGCTTTCCTCTCCCAGAACCTGCCAGAGACCCGGCCAGCGCTGGGGTGATGATCCCACTGCTCCCCACACGCAGCAGATCCTCACAGGCTCCCCACCTGTCCCCCACAAGCCCAGGAGGAGGCTGAGGAACAGCCAGCCAGGCTTTTTGTGCCCTGCTTGCTGCAGCATCCTGGATTTACCCTTCTTCCTAGAGGACAGAAGGAGGCTGCAGGAACGGGGTGTTTGAGAGGCACCGTGGCCACAGGGATGCTGCAGCTCTGGGACCCTCTGGCCAGCCCCAGGGAGCCTGAGCAGCTGCCCCAGCAGCCAAAATGAAGGCTGGGGTCAGAAAGAAGCCACCTTCACCCGCCACAGCCCCCTGGGCTGGGCAGGGAGCACACAGAGGGCCAGCAGCGTGTCCCAAACACAGGCGGGGCCCTCGGTGCCACCTGAGCTCTGTGCCACAGCTGTGCCCTGGTTCCAGGCAGGGGTGAAGGGCACCCAGCCCCCCTGGCACTGCCTTTGCTGTGTTTATCTGTCACCCAGCAACCTGCTGAGGACAGGAGAGAGGCAGGAGAACGGTGCTGGCTCTGCTTTCACAGCCTGAGCCCCGGGGTCAGCAGGGCAGGGGGTGCCAGACTTCCCCCAGCAGGGGACAGGGACAAGGCAGCTCCCCCGGCACTTCCCGAGGGGGACACAAAGCAGAAAGCTCCAGGAAAGAGGGACAGGCAGATGCCTGCAGGATCTTGGCACTGGGATGGGGCTTGTGTCAGAACAACGTGGGAACACATGGAAACACATGGAAACACACACAGGAACACATGGAACACATGGGAACACACGGGAAAACACACATGGGAATACATGGAAATACACGGGAAAACACACATATAAACACATGGAAACATGGAAATATATGGAAATACATGGAAATACAGGGGAACACAGCCCGTGCCTCACGGACACCAGGTGCTCCCTGCCATGCAGGATCAGCTCCTCCTTGGAACAGCCAGCCCAGAGCTGCCAGGCACAGCCCAGCCAGTCTGTGCAGTGCCATCATCCCAGCCCTCCACAGCCACCGCGGGGCCCTGCCCTGCCCTGCCAGGAGCTGGGATTTTGGGAGACACGACATGACTGGGGACAGCTGACAACCGCCCAGCAGATGTCACTGGGGAAGGCTGAGCACGGCCAGCTCGGACCCCACGAGCTGTTTGCATGTCAGCAAGCAAAACCAAGCCACTTGCAATCAGCACCAGGCTGCCAAGGCCGTGCTGCCTCTCCTGGGCAGTGCCTGGCAGAGCTGGCATGCACAGCAGCCCCCTGCCCGCCTCACAGCCACCCTGCTGTCCCCAAACCCCCGCCCGCACCTCGGCGAGGGGCACGATGCTAAAAGCTGTCAGTGAGAGGGAGAAAGGTCACTGAGCAGGGACTTAACAGCCATAATCAGGTTATGGGATTTGTGAGCAGCTTCAGGCCGGCTGGGAACGGCATCAGCACAGCTCCACCTTCCCAGGGCTGCAGCTCTGGCAGGGTTATCAACCCTCCCCAGCTCCCCAGGCACAAACTGCACAAACCCACCGAATAAAAGCCAGCAGCCAACGCCTCCTGGGGAGCGCAAGGGAAGAAGGGCCACAGCCAGGTTCTTCACTTTTCCTCCCTAAAGAGAGGGGGCTTGGGAAGGAAAGAATGGCCACAGCCCATTCCTCACCTTCCCCCCCGCAAAGAAAGGGGGCCTGGGGAGGAAGGCAGGCACTTCCAGGGGGTGTCAGCAGGGATTTCTGGCTGTATCTGCTGTTCCAGGGTTGAGTGGCAGCACGAATGCCAGCCCTGCAGGGGCATTAACACCCCCACGCTCCTGGAGCTGTCCACAGGCTCTGCCCCCCCAGGTGACCCCGACCCAGTGGCACAAACAGTCCTGGCCCAACTCCAGCTGGAGGAGGAGGAGGAGGAACCCAGAGCTCAGCACGAGGCAGGGATGTGCCGGGGGGAAGCTGTCGGCACATGAGAATGATTCTATTTGCTGCCTAAGTGGTTTTTCTCAGCTCAAAGGACTTGTACCAGTTTCTGGCTTTACCTCTCTGCTCTCCTCCCCCCCTGCCTGACTGTAGCTGCCAAGGCAGGAAAACGCTCCCTGCTCCTCTCTGCCCCATCTGGACAAAGTCCTGCCCACGGCCACCCAGCTTGGTCTGGCTGCTCAACACCAGAGCCAGCTGCCAGCCCCAGGCTGCTCCTGGTCCCCACTGTGCCCACTTGGATTTGTGAAATCCCTGCAGTCACCAGAGGTGGGCTCAAGAATCTTTAATTCATCCACAGAGCTGAGCAGCAGTTAAAAAAGCCATGAGAACAAAGTGCAGCAGCTCAGGAGAATCAAACACAGCAGGGCAAGCTCTGCCCAGGGCCCAGCCCTGGAGATTCCCAGTTAAACACGATGGTCTCCTTTGGCAAAGTCCCAGTTTGGCCACAGCAACACGAGGGACTCACCCGAGGTATGAGGAAGGGACAGGGAGGATTTGCTCCTCGTGGCCCTGCTCTGGTGGCTCATGAAGTCCCACAAAGCTGTCACACAAGTTCCCTGCCCCACCTCTGCCAGGCACAGGATTGTGCCAGGTCAGGCTCCTGCCCTGGGCATTTCCAGGGCTGTAAAGTGAAGGCCTGAATTTATCATGCAGGCAGGGGCTCTGAGAGCAGCAGGGAAGCTCACAAGCCAGTCCACCCTGTAGGACAACATGTACCCTCCTTCAAAGCCTCCCGACCAGCTCAAATTGCTCCCATTCAAAAGAAGTTCAAAGTCTGCCACCTGCAAAACAGCCCAAGGCTCGGGGTTATTTCAAGGGTGGGGACAGGGAGCAGCACGGGGAGCCCTGGAGCTCCTGGGACACGAGTGGTGCACACACAGCTCTGGAAGAGCTTCTCCTCCAGCCAGGCACATCCATGCCTTCCTACAAACTCAGAGAGGGAAAGAAATGCAGTTAATCAGCTGTGTTTACACAAAACAACCCACCTTATCAACGGGAGCAAAAGGCTTTTGGGGAGGAGAGAATGGGGAGGGCTGAGCGTGCTCAGGTACTTCCAGGAGCTTCCTGATAGCAAAACACCAAGCTCTCCTCTGAGAAAGGAGCTGCGTCAACCTTCAGTAAGTTATGAACAAAAAAACCTGAAAACCCAATCAGTTCGAGTCTGGTGTGAGAATATTCCCTGGCTCCTCCCGATTTCCAGCTACCAAAATCCAGCACTACCCACAGTCACATCGAGGAACATCTCAGTAATGTAAAAAGTCACATTAGCATCTCAAAGTAATGGATTTGACACCTTTAGTACTGAGCTTTGCAAAGCAGCTGAGCTCACTGTGGTACATTTAGAGGGACAGAGAGCCGGGTGTGTTTGGAAGGGTTCATAAATGCAGCTGTGTCCCAGCACGAATCAATTCCTCACGGACAGCCCTGGCTAACAAGGATCACATTAAAGAGCCATTTCCACATGACCAAGTCAGGGACGCAGTCCTTCCACTCAGGCCCCGTCAGGAGGGTGGCACTTCCTCTGTGTCACCCTTGCAGAGGCAGCAGAGCTCGGAGCACACAGCTCTTCCTCCCAGGCCACTTCTCCTTTCTGTCTGCAGCCTGCCGTGCTCACCGACGTGTTGTGACATCAAGCTGATAGGAGATCATGATGATTTCACTGCAATTAGGGCAGGAGCAGATGGGGCTCATGGAGCTGGCTAAGCAACAAATCTTCTAAATGGGAGAACGCTGTCAAGAGAAATTAAAGCCTCGTGCAAAAACCCAACTTGGGATGGCAGAAAAATTCCACGTGGGAGGGACTGCAGGGAGACAGCCAGCCCGAGCTCCTGGTCAGAGCAGTGGGGCTGGACCGAAGCATCTCAGTTCAGGAAAACCCCAGCAGAAAGCAGGGAAAGGTTCCCAGCAAAGAACACCTGAAAAAGCCAAGAGAGAACAGGCACAGCACTGCAACGGCAGGGCAACGCCTGAGCTTGAAAAATAACCCCCAGAAAGACAGAATTGCATAGAAATCAGCAAAAAAAAGAAGAAAAAAACAACTGCGTGGCACATGCTGGACAGGCTCCAGCCCTACCAGACACATGAAGTGTTTTTAACACAGCCAGGGGTTGTGTTTGTCACTTGTTACCAACACCACACAGAGGAGCAGCCAAGGAGTGACATGGCAGTAACTGGGAGCCAGAGCTGTCTCTTTTCAGAGCTTTTATGGGAGAAGAGAAAAAGCCTCTCAACTGCTTCTAACAAGGAATGGCTTAAATAGGTTAAAAATAATGAAGCAGGACTCTGCACATGAGCACTCCGTGCTCCCAATTAAGCAATCCTTTAAAAGGTGGCCTTAGGAAGCCTCTCAGAGTCGTTGTAAGGAGGTTAATAAATTGCTTTGAAACCCTGGACGCAGCTTAGTGAGATGACTAAGGAGCTGTTGTCACAGCCTAATGTCATTACCCGAATGCTGGCACTTTCCTGGGAGCACGAGGCTGCAGATCTTGAGCTTTACAGCCTCTTGTCCAAATGATGATTCCTCGTCAAGGGCCTGGGACTGCTTGCAGAAGTTTTGACTCGGCAGGTGAATCTCTCTCAACACAAAACGTTTGCAGAAGTCGGGATCCACAGGGTTTTAATCCTCCAGGCTGAAGCCTTTGTTACAAACCAAGGAGAACACACAGCAAACAAGTGTTTGGTGCCTGTTTGAGGAAGGTGGGCACCTCATGCCCTGGCCAGCACATCTGGCACAGGCTGTTGATGCAAAACACTTGGCCCACGCTCCTGTGCAGAAATAAATTCTGTTCCCACAAATCTGCAAGGCTGAGTGAGTTCCAGGCTCCTCCACAGCACTTGCAGCTCCCCGAACTACAAAGCAATGCATTTTGACACCCTCAATGTATTTACTCTCCCTTACAGAGCTCATCAAGGACAGTTCTGTTTCTAAAACCCCCCTCAAAGTCACGAGCAAATTTAACCAACAGAGAAAATAATTTATTCTCCTGAAACCAAATTATTTTCTCCAACTTTTCAGCAAGTATCTCGTGTCAGAGCATGAAAAGCGATGCCACAACAATTCCGAGCAGCCTCTCCAAGAACAGCTGCCAAGAAGGCATTTCATTGATGCTTCTTCCCCTCCTGCCAACATGTGTTGTCAGACACGTTGCCTAGACAGCAGAAATCATGGATAAGGACATCTCACAGTGCTCTGGATAGCAGCTCTTACAAACAGACTGGTTTTCAGAGGAGGCACTGCTTGAAAACCATCCTTATTTGGAGTTTGGAAAACCACCCTGGCCAGGAGAACGAGCTCCATCTCTTCTTCCACCTGGCAGGTGGCAGAGCCTGCTGGGCCTCAGGAGCTCCCCAGTGTGCTCTGCTATCTCTGAAGCCCAGCAGCCTCTCTGCCTCCCTGTCCTCCCAGATTATCTATCCCAGTGTTTGTTATTTATTATTTTTAGCACACAGTGTTCTCCACCCAAAGTTTAACGTCTCAGGGCAGATCCTTCTTGGGCAGAGTACAGGGGAGCCTTGATCCACATCGTCACCATTCCAGGAGTGCACAGATCCTGAAGAAATGGTTTTCAAAAGGAAAGAAAGATCTTTTCCAACAGTAAAAAAAGATGAACAGTGAGCAGGAACTCTGCTCCATGCATGAAAACTGTCTAAAAAGCAAACATACAGACAACATTTACACAATAGGCATCTGGCAGCATTTTCAGACATTTTTTTTAATTTATTCTGACATGCTATAAAGGAATAAATTACACTGTTAAAGAATTACCAGCAATAAAAGTATTTCTTTCTTTCAGCTGGGCTAGAATAGGAGTGAGAAGGAAGACAGCCTGGGGCAGTAACCAATGTGAACTCTGCATGGTGCGAGGCTGCCCCCAAGAACAAGAGGAAATCTGGTCATATCCACTTCACAAGAACTTGAAAGAAAATGCCTTGGTTTCAAACCATCCAAATTTTTTCAAACCATTCCAATTTTTTTCTCCAGAGCAGCAATCACAAGTCAGTCCAGCCAAGGCAGGACATGGCAATGCTTGGAGGCTGCCAAACCTGGGTCTGCAAAAGATGCCATTTCATTTTAAAAAATTCCAATCTTATTATAGAGGGCTGGTCTCAAACAACAGGTTATAAAAATGCAAGACTGCCCCTTCCCCCTCAAGGAAAAAATACAAAATTTATTTAAAAACAAAATGAGGAAGAGTTACAACACTAAATCTAAAATGATTTAGAAAGAAATATGACTTCTTTTGCTTAACAAATGGCCTTAAAACTTGGTTTAAAAACAGGGTAATGTAAATTTCTTAAACTGAATTAACAAGGCAAATTAAAAAAAAAATCTCATTTCCTTACAGAAACAGTTTTTAGTTTTTAATGAACTTGTAAACAAAAAAGCTCCCGCTTCAAATAAAAACAAAATCCCAGATCATATAGATGTTTACAGTGATTACATTTATCTAAGCAACTTACATACAGGTTCAGTTGTAAGATGTTAACTAAATTTCGTGACAAATATGCTGTTTTTCCTTTTATACCAAGAACATTATAGAGTTAATGCAGAGTCCTAAAGATTATCTAGTAGTCGCTAAGTTTCTCTTAAGTCTTCACTTTAGATGCTGTTATTTCTAGCACAGGTAAGCAGGCAGAGTCTTTCGTATGCTTAAAAACTGGAATCTTTGGTTACTACCATGTCAGCTGGCTTGGTATGTTGCACATAGAAGCCAACAACTTTAAGAATGTTTTAAGTGTACAACTTTCAAAACCCAGGGAGGAATAACCAGAAAAGAGTGCACAATTGTGAGCATTTACAATTATCACAACTGTTGCCGAAGACTGTTCATGCCATTCTTCCAAAACAATGAGATCTCATAAGCAGTGTAGTTCAAAGTAAAAAGGTAACAAAAATTGGCATATGCACAATTTTCTCCACTTGTGTGTCAACCATTAGTTAACTTTTCCACTTGAAAAAAATGCAATAGAAAACTGGACACCATGTTTCACTATCTCAGTAATATTCACAATTACAGCTGCTACAACTCAAAGTGCAGCATCACTGACACTGCCCAGAGCCAGTTTATACTGATATTAAGTTCTTTACACCAAGGAAATGGTTGCCCACAGCCACTGGCAAGTGTATGAACTAAAATTTCTAGGATTTGGGGAGTGACAAGTCCTGCTCCGATCTGCTCTGCTTTGTCCCATCCTCGTCATGCTCAGAAACCTGCAAGATAAACACAAGGGGAAACTTACTGATACGGGATGGAAACGAGCAACAGCCTTCACAGGAGGAGAATCAAACAGCAGTTATGGTCATTCAAAGGGGAAAATGCTGCTCCATCTGGGAATTGCAGAGTCCCTGGTGCCCATTTCCAAAGGTAACCAGCATTTGCCACAACTCTGGAGCTCCCACGCCTCTCACTCACACCTACTGCTGCACTGGGAACCAGGCTTAATGCACCAGCTGGATGTCACATTCCTCCAGCAGGAATTCAGCCCAGCAGTTTGAAAACAAGCTGTGTTATTGCCACTAAGAAACAGGATGTAATTTCATAGGATTGTTTTCTACTTGTCTGCAGTGGCTCATGTTGATATCCCTGAATGTCAAGCTGTCATCTGACTGCAGGGTGCTCTCCGGAGACGCAGTACGGCAGTGTCACACGGGCAGGCAGGGGATCACTCACCTTACAGTAACTGGTGTCACCACAAAGCCACAGCAGCACGCTCTGGGCAGCCACAACACAAGGCACAACCTGTGACAGTGACTGGGGAAGCAGCACACCTCTGTCTTTGGAAGGACAAGTGCTGACTCACATGACAGGGGAGGTGATGCACACGCAGCAGTTCTTTTCATGTTCAGTACTCCAAATGACATTGGGGGATAGGGAGAGAACAGGAATACACACACATCTCCAAGAACCAGTTACTGCAAGCTAAGCCAGTCCTCCCTCTGTGCTCCTTTCTGGTGACTCAGGTGGCAGGGCTGTGCTTGACAGAGGGAACAGGAGCCTCAACTAAAGATGGATTTGCCAAGCCAGTTTCCGTTCTGGATGCCCTCCAGACAGGTTCTGGCCATGGGTGAGTTCATCACAGCAACAGCTCCGAGTTTTTGCAACAGAAATCTCTTCTCAGTGAAATACAGACAGAGCTGACCTCAGCTATAGCTTGTGCTGTCATCCAGAGAGAAGCAAGTGCAAACAAGTCTTACTAGTCTGACATTCTGTCCAAAATGTATCTGGAGAGCACCCAGAAAACGGCTTTAACTCTTCCAGAACTGGCTACAGGTCATTTCAAAGAGGTACAATAACTTGTTTCAAACCCAGTGTCAATGCACTGAAGGACAATTCTCTTTATCCAGCATTGGTCATATCAAAAAAACAAATCCTGCACCAGAATCAAGACAGCCATTCCCACTTGAATGCAAGTTCCCACAGGAAGCCCAGTGACTCCTGAGTTCCCTAATCCTCACTTGATGCACACAACCAAAAATTATGCTGTTTTTCCATTGAGTGTGTTCAGCAGAGAACACTGATTCATCTTTTGAACCACTTTCTCCGTCAAAGCAGCCAAAACAAAGTCAACAAAGGAAGAGTGTGGAAAGAAAGAGATCAACTCATTGCTTCAGAAGTCTGAACATTTCACAAGAAATGGGAGTTTGAACCTGAGGACAAAGGACATCCTACCAAATGATCTGCTGCTATTAGAACTCCTCAAACCCAAGGTAATATGGGCAGGAGAATGTCCAGCTACAGCTACAGAGAGCAACAGGGAACTGGATTCAACTCAAAATGTCCCTTGAAAGTCCTGTTAAGACACAGCCCAGCCACAGCTGTCAGATGAGATGGACATACTCAGAGCACACAGAGCACAGCTGGCAGGAGGAACGTGCTGGAGAGCTCATGGTGGCATCTCTTCCACACATCTTCACTCCATACAGGGCCAAATCATCACTCCTGGTCCCTCTGAGGTGTTGCCCAAACCTCTGAAAATCTCTGTGCTACGTGAGGGATCCTCAAATTGCTTTATTACCACGGCTGAAGATCTGATTGACGGGGAGCAGCAACTGTAGCTGCTCTAAAACCCTCCTCAATCTGAAATGCTCAAACTTTGTGTATTCTCCGTTTCTCCAGACAAGCAAAGGAGAAGTATTCAGTTGTCAATAATTTTAATTCTCAAGCAGAGAAGCCTCAGTCTGTTCTGAGCAATCCTGCCACCACCACAGGCATCCAGCAAATATTAATGGATCTGCTGACAGCCTCGCAGATTCTCCACTGCCAGGAATTAAAAACACCTCTCCCAAATGCAACTGGTAGACTTTATCCTGCAGATTGACTGCTTGAGTCACTTTTATGACTGAGGGAAGCTGAGTGTAAGCACAGTTACAAATCACACCTGAACAACTGCTGCACTGGCAAAAGAGAGCCAGCCCAACTTCCCCCAGTCAGCAGAGCTTTGTCTGCTGGAACAGTTCACCTCTCCCAAGTTCCAAACCAGCTGATCTGGCTGTTACAAAAGACACTGCACAGAGTTCCAGAGAGGGGCAGGGAAAAAAAAATTGAAGAGAAAAAAAAGGCCATGGGCAGAACAGGTTATTCTGGAACCAAGCAGAATATTTAGCCTGGATAACTCTAGGAGTCATTGATGATTTAACAGGGATCTGAGTCAAGGAAGTCAGGAATATCTGTAAATGAGCACACTGGACAAACAATCTGAGTCTGTATTTCTCTGGCCCACCCTGCCCAGATGCAAATCTTCAACTGCCCTTTATAAATAACTGTACCTGTACATTGCTATTTGCAGGACTGCAGTTCCATGGATATAGTTACCACAGGAGTAACATTTGTTACCAGCAAGCCTTTTAAGCCACTTCCACACAGGCTTTGCTACAGCAACTACAGAGGAATTTAACTGAACTCTAGAAAAAAATAACCAGGTATTTCATCCTCTCCAATGTGACAGAGCATCCAAGCCATACAGCCTCCTCCTTCAGCCTAGTTGGGTTCAAAAAAATCTTCATTCATAGGCAGAATTCCCCACAAAAAGACATGTAGGATTTTAGGAATCTGGAAGTCTTTACTCTGATGAAGAGATGAAGCCTCTGAAGTCTTCAGATGTTTGCCAAGCACTGCTTTAATGCTCTGCTGACATTACAGCTTGATTGATCCAAAGGTCACAAGCCTTTCTTGGTGATGGGGAGGGAAGAGGAGAGTCATTCCCCAAAAAACCCAGTGAAATGTGCTAGAACACCAGAATTTCATCTTAGCTGTAGCTAGGGGCCTCTACCAAAGGCCAGTGTGATAAGGAGTGGAAATCAGTGAATAGAAATGGTCTAAGGCTCCATGGCAAAGCTTCCCTGCTCCTCGTGCCTGGCAGGGAGCTCAGCTCTGCTCCCTGGCACTGAAGCATCACTTCAAGGTGCAGGCAGATAATCACTTAAAGGACCTTTTCTTCCTTTACACACAGCACCTGGGCAGAGACTGAGCCAGGAGAGCAGCACATTAAACCTCACAACACTTCAGCAAAACTGAATTTCACCAGCTCACAACTTGATTTTCAGGGCAGGTCCCTCTTACAGATCATCCCCTCCTGCAGAGCCCTCACTTTGGGCATGAGCTCTTGTCAGGAATGTGCATTTTTGCTCAAATTATCTTCTCCTGCTTGAGCGGCCAACCTCTCCACACCCCAAACTGGGCTGGGTTCTGAACTCCAGTCAGAGTTTCTCTGTTTCAGGAAGCAATCCAAGCCCAGGTGCTTAATCACCCAGTCTGCTACTGGTGCTGCAGCTGAAGGAACTGGTTTCCAGCCTCTGTCACATCCAGCCACTCTTTATGCCAAAAATCTGACATTTAACAGCATCTATGAATTTGGTTTTTTCCAAGAATCACTTCAATCTTGGGAAAAGCAGCAGGTATTTTACTACTTCATTTATTCTGGATGAAATGGGGTTTTTTGATAGCTATTTTGACTAAAGACAGCTGGCAAGGTTTGAATGCTGCCACAATACGTGAGCAACAATCTTTAAGTTTATTGTAAACACTTCTGCATTTCTTTGACTTCGTGGAGTGTCATTGTAGCCAAGTATATAATTTTATACATATAAAAATGACAGACAGGAGGTACTGAAGAACAGCAATGGCTCAGTACAGAATTTAAACCTTGCTTCTCTATTCTCAGTGACACAATCTCATTAGTTTCAGTTTTATCCTCAGCTCAGCTGAAGGAATTGGTTTCATGGCAAGACTGGCTCAAAAATGCATAGAGGTGGCAGTTTCATCCTAGGGACTTACCAGACTCACACCAGCACATTTATATCACAAAAAAAAAAAAAAAAAAAAGAAAAGTGTTTTAAAAGCTTCTAGACCATGTGGGGAAAAAAATGATGTGTCTTTTCAGAACTCAGTTTTCAGTTATTACACAATTACATTTGAACATGTCACAACATTTCCCTTTGAAACCATAACCTAGAAACATTAAATATCATCAGGAAACCTGAAGCCCCACCCCAGAGCACCCAGATACTTCAGAAAATTGTGAGTTGGCAATCCACAGCAGTTTGGGGTTACTGCTTGATTTGGACAAGGCATTTTGAGCTCACTGGTCCCTTGAACTCTGGACCAGATGTCTCAAAGTAAACCCACTGGAGGAAGCCAGAGCAGTCACAATTTTCTGTTCCCAGTGTTTGAGGCATACAGAACAGAAGCAAACCCACAGCACTGTACCAGGTGCCACAGAGCAGAACCCAAAGTCTCTAGATCCTTGCCTATTCAATGAGAATTATCCCTTAAGAAGTGTTAGGTCTAGGATTTTGGATTGCATTATATATTTATACATATATAAGGAGATATATATGTATATATATAAATCAAAATAAATAAAAATGTCACATTCCCAACACCAAGTCAGTTTCTTGTTTTTGGAAAGTGGTTAATGCGGGAGCAAAAGATGCAGTGGTTAAAAATGACCCAACATCCCCAGAAGAAATGATATGAATAACAAGGACATTTTGGTATAAAGTTAGTAGTCAAATTCTCCAAGGACGTCTTTTGGTTTTGCTTTTGAATTTAAGAGCCAAATGTAGTTTTGAAACCACCTCCTTGATCTAACACTTGGAATTGCCGCCGGTGTCCAAATTCGTGGAATTTTTGTTTTTCCTGTAACGTCACTTGGTTCTTGGCTACTAACCTTTCATGTTACTCTTGGATTTGTCAGTTTGCTTGCCTGTGGGGGTTTGGGCCTGCTGCCCCTGCCCACTGGAAGAGGCTGCCTGCTGTGCTGCTTTCTGCTTTAACATTGTCCAGTCGAATGTGTAGTCATACTGGTGATTCAAGGTCCTGCAAAAGAGGGAAATGTCCTGCTGTAACACATCAGAGCTAACACCAAGGCCTGCCTGAAATCCCAGAACTAGGGGATAGCTCCTTCTGTAAGCTGCTTTAGAGATTATGAATGGTATAGAAATGCTAAGTACTACTAACTTAAAGGGATTCTTGCAGCAAGCCCAAATGCCAGCCAGCAGCATTTACTCACTGCTTACACAAAGGTCTGCACTTGTGGAAGCAGCACTTCCTCCCAGCCCAGCTCACCCACTGTCTGCACTGAGCTTCTGAGCTTTTTTTTTTAATATAGATATAATTTCAAGGAGAGACTGCAGTATTGTACATCACTGAATAGGAATTCTTTGGATTCCAGAAACCTGGGGGGAGACTCGAGAGATCAGTACCAGCCCTTCTTTTGACAGATGCTGTTCACTGCACAAGGTGGAATCTGTGTTCCAGTTGCTCTAACGAGCTCAATGAAGCAGCACTCTCCTCCTCCACTGAAATTTCTCTCCTGGGAACCACTGCTGGGCCCAGCACCAATTTCCAAACATAAAAAGCTTCAAAGACTTCTACACCAAGGGGTCAATTTCATAAGGTACTTGCAACAGAACCTGAAGCATGGGCTCAACCCTGTGGTCACATCACACAATGCAAAAACAAGAGAATCTTTTCCCTTTATGTTTAACATTGAACAATAATTTTCAGGTCTCTTAAACAGCTTTTGAAGCTGTGAAATGAAAGGAAGTCCCACAAGAACTCCCTACACCACACACACAGGAGCTGCTCTCTGCAGTGCCAGGCCCACAGAGCAGTTCCCCACTGGATCCCTGAGAAGTTTCTGTACTTTTCCACTTGGAGACTGACCTGAAAAGAATACGGAATAATTGCCTCAGATACATGTAATCTGGTGCCTCTTCAAAGCGCAGGCCACGACAGTAGTTCAGATACATGGCAAATTCTGCAGGGAACCCCTGGAAATCAACAGTGTTAATCAAGCCATGGCTTGCAGCAAAAACTTTCTAACAAAGGCAAAAAGATGTACAACCATCTCTAACAGCAGAGGAGAACTGGTTGAAGATGTATGAATTAATTCCACTTTGCCCCTGGTTGTTCATTTATTCTGTATTTCAGCATGTGGGTTTGCTCAGGTACACATTCCATCCCCAGAATTGTTACCTCATGCATGGTTTGCAATCACAAGCTCTCTGCTACCAGAACCTTCAACACTTAACTGATTTATAAACACATTGTTCATCCTAATTAAACCTTGTTCTTATTAACTAAGTCTCTAAAATAATGATAATTATCTGGTAAGAGATTCACTCGTTTCCTTGATAATCTGCTTGAACATACTAGAGACAAGGTCTGTTAACAAGCATTAAGTGTGAAAACTTAAATTATGAAAACCTCTTTCAAAGATTTTCTGCTTTACATTTTTCAACATTTAATGCTGTATGAAAGCCTACCTGTAATAGGTAATAGCACACAGAACAGTGCTGTAAAAAAATCAGACTGTAACATCCCTGCAAGTTCAAGGCCACTCTGGATGGAGCTCTGAGCAACCTGGACTAGTGGAGGGTGTCCCTCCCTGTCCCCAGCAGGGGGTTGGAACGGGATGATTTTTAAGGTCCTTTCCAACCCAAGCCATTCCAGGAACAGTTCAACAGCTTGGGAGATGCTGTCAGACTCTGAGGACAGAGATGTGTGGGACTAGAAAGTGCAATCCTTGGTGCTGCTGTCTGAGGTGCACAAACCCTGCTGTGTTCTCAAGGATCTTTGTTAAGATGCACTCGGATGCCACAGTGTGAGAGGAATCTTAAGATTCAAAGGAAGACTTGGAAAAACAAAGATCACTTGCATCCAATCCCACTACAGCCAGTACCTGAGTTAAGGCAGACAATATGAACCCTCCTGGGGAGGCAGAAAGAGCATGTGGGCAAGCCAAGACAGCTCCACCTTGGTTACTTATTTACTTTTGATGTCAAACTTGCACTGTAAACCTTGAAGAACTGACCAAGCCTGGTGTAAGAGAGCTGGGAGCTTGCACAGCCAACAGTCAGCAAGACCTGAATGATGGTGGCATGAACTTTGCCAAGGAACAGCAGCAAATGCTGCCCTGTACACACAATTCCCAGTCTTGCTGGGTGGCCAAACACAAGGCACCCAGTGCCTGCCAAAGCAGTATTATTCAGCAGCAAATGCCATGTGAGGCTATTTAATATATTGGCTCAAGCTTAGGGGAAAAAAAACCAACAAACCAAACAAGAAAAGAATTTCCATTTCACAGTGTGACATCATTTGGAAACTCTTACCTTACACAAAACCTCAACAGGAGTGGACATTTTCTTTTCACTAATCTTTTCATACTTTTGCTTCTTTGTTGCAGCCTGTGGAACATGTAGGTCACAATATAAGAGATATTGTGCAACACTGGATTAACAAGGACAGCAGTAAAAAAAAAAATGACAAAAATCCTTTGGTCAACCATAAGTATTTTATGTGAAATCTCCAAGTCCCACACACTTATTGCAAAGAGAATGAAGGTCAATCTGGTATTAAGATTTGGCCACAGTTTAATACCATTTGTCGCAGTCTAATGCTTCCATCACATGGCACAGCTCGTGTAGTTCTAGCTGCTGCTTTTGTCCATTAACCACAGCAGACTTGCAGCTACATTTGCCAAAGTTGTATTAATTCCCACTCAGTGCCCCATTCAGGGCTGCCTGGTGCTTCAGCACCCCTCACATTCATTTGCAGCTGAAGAGTTCCAGTGGCCCACAAGCTGCTGCCTGTTTAGAAACCGTGCAGCTGCAACACCGTTGGAATTACACAACTCTCACACGGAGGACGAAAACCAACTCAAACACGAAAACCAATCACTGGAGTCTAAATAAGTGAAATAAGAAATGTCTGCCACGTTTGTAGCTGGCTGCCATACATGGAAATCCTGAAGAAGCCTGATGCAGTTAATAATTATTCAGTTGTGCCATAACCTGGACTGAAGATACCACTGAGGCTGAACTTGCCAGGCACGAGATTATTTCCATGCTCTCTCCAGCAATTCAAAAAGCCACTAACAATGTTAATTTCTATTTCCCAAAGGGGCCTCAGCCTGCAACAGGACAATAACTGGCAAAGATGATGTCAGCTATTGTTTAGCATAAATTTTAAGACAGTCCAACAATGCACATTTTGCCTGCTGCGTAAGAGGCAGACTCCACAGTCTATAAATATCAAGCTTTGGGAAAAGCTGCTTTGTACAACTGAGGCTAAACATTATATAAACCCACCTGACAGGCAGAAGCATGATACCCAAACATGAAAAAAAAAACATTAAAAGGGTGGGGGAGGGGGAAAAAACCCCATAACCTACCTTTAATCCTTGCCAAGGCAGACTGGTTCTGTTAAAATACATCAATACATAGCCTAGAGACTCCATGTCATCCCGACGACTGCAGGAGGAAAAACAAGGAATTACAAATTCTGGCATTTCTTACTTTATTCCACAGTGCTAGCATTCAAAAATTTAAATTAAAAAAATAATTCAGGAATAAAACCTAAGAGAACCCTAGGATAGGAAGGATCCTATTAATTTTTTAAGCAAGGAATATTCTGTAGGTATTGTGTGTTCTAAGTTACCCTCTGCAGTTACACTGAAACAAAAAACTTTGGAAAATGAAAAAAAGAAACATGAAATGTCCTTCCTGACTTCTTAAGTGGTTTGGGTAGAAACGGAAGGTTTTCCTGTAGGAACCATGGAATTCATTCTAAGAGAGAATGAGGTTAATGAGGTCAGTAAAGCTGTAACACCATGCCAGTAAAATTTTTCCCTGAACCTTGGCTCAGTCTGAGCTCAATCCTGACCACCTGGCCCCTAAAGGGCATTGCTCCTTTCTGCTTTCCCTTCTGCCAAAAACCCCTGAGCTGTCTCTGATTTTAAAAGGCACCAATATTTATAAAGGTGCATGAATCAATCTGAGAGATGCCTCTGCCTTCTTCCCACAAACTCTGCTCCAAGGCAGCGTGAGAACTCCAAAGTGATCCAGCCCCAGACTTCACTGAGAACCTGCCCAAACTCTCATGCAAAAGGCTTCAAATGCTTTCTGCCCTGCACATGTTCCCCAGCCCCGCTCTGGGCACATGAACACCACTGTACTCTGCTCACAGCTTTCCTGAGCACTAAGACCAGCACAGTTCACTGGAGTAGAAAACACACTCCAGGATTTTTTTTTCCTCCTGGCAAAGTTGCCTCTTCCCAGCTGCGGTAAAATCAGATTTTTCCTCTGACTGCCCTTCTGCAGCTGACATCTATTTAATATGAGGCAGAAAAAGAACTCTTTCTTTCTCCTCCCTGCTCCCTTATGGGGACAACCTGGTGGGTTTTGCTGCTGCTCTGCCATCCAGAGAGGGATTTAAAGGGTGGCAGGACAGACTCTACCACCTACTACCCCAATAAGGGATCAAAAGGCTGACAGTGGTATTGCAAACAGGATTACACACAAAGGTGAGGGGAAAACACCTCCCCAGAAGCAGGAACAGGCTGTAACCTGACCTATCTGCAGATCTTGGTAGGAGAAGAAAGAAGTTGGTGATGTTTTGTGTTCTAGCCCAGCCAATATAACCACAACAGCCCAGCACCCCCTCCCTCATGGGCCAGCTCTGTGACCCTCTGGGGAACAAAGGAAAAGCTATCCCAGGGGAAAATCAGCTTGGCTCCCTAAAGCTTTCAGCACAAGGCCAGAAAAGCTCTGCCGTGCCCAGGGAAGAGAGGATTGGTTCCCTCCCCTCAGCAGCAGCTACCTCTGAGATCATCTCAGCTGCAACATGAAACCACAGAGACAAAGGGCTGAAAAATGATACTGAGCCCACAAATTCCAGCCTGCAAAACTTGCTAATTCTATTAGAACTGCAGATTTTAATCACCAACAGCATTCAGTGAACCTGAACAGGGCCATGACATAAAATTATGTTTTCTGAGAGGGCAGTGATAAATTCAGAAGCAATAAAGGGATTAAGAGGATCCATCCCCCATCCAGCTCATTGTTTTAATGTTTAATGTCATGATCTTGTAGTGGGAAACATTTAGTTCTGTAAATCTGTAATGGGTACATTATTACAATATATTGATACAAGTAGTTTTCAGGATTTGGAAAACAGGACAATCCTCTCCATTACTAAAATAAATAACATTGCAAACAGCTCCTTGAGCACAGCTGTCATTACCTGTAGGAAAACATGTTCTGTAACAGTTAAAAGTACAGGACTAGAGGTTGAAATATTCTGCCATAAGCTCCAGAACTGGTTTCTCTTGATTAAAGGAATGCATTGCTTCTTTGCCTCACTACTGGTTTGACCTAGACAGTTTAGCAGCTTTTAGCAAGCACCAACCTACATTTCTAATTATAACAGAATTCCCATTACCAGCAGGTATGGTGTAAAATTCAACTAAATTCAATTTTTTTGTGTCCAACTAAATTCAAAAGCAACATCCTTTGCAGATCCCTCCTTCCCTCTCAGGTGCAAGCACAGATATTCCCTTACCAGAACGGCTTGGCATCTATGAAATGCATTTACTTCAGAAGTGACACCTGTCATTTACCTCCCTGAGCCACATGCCAAGCTGGCTTAAATAATGACCCTGACAGACAATAAAATATCCTGAAGGAACCTTAAGGGAACTCAAGTAAAAAAAGGAAACATGGAGTGTTTTAAAGAATCATTTGCGGGTTACACGTTCTGTTGAAGCTGACCACGAGAAATTCTGTCACTTCCATCTTGGTTAACACAAAGGTCAGAGGCACAGATATTCCTGGGAGCTTTAACTATCCAAGAGAGGTAAAGCCACACTCTTCAGTTATCCATTACAATATTTAGGCACAGATGTAAGGAAGAGAGGCATCCCTTGATATCCCATGAGTGCCTAACACTTCTACACACCCTGAAGTGCTCTCTCCACTGGAAAATGCTAAGATTCTATAGGAACAAAATGCCTTTGATCCAGAAGGTAAGAATGTGTTTGTTGATTAAGCAAAGCTCAAACATAGAAATATATCCACACACATGTACATACCTACAGACATGACTACACCAGAAACTAAAATACAGTGTGACTGAAGGTATTTAAGTCTTGCCTGCAGGCAAAAGGAGAAATAATGGTTTATTAACTTGAAGAGAGTGAGAAAACAGGCCAGACACCAGCTTTAGAACACCCTTTCTGCTTACAGAAAGGCCTCTCAAGCCAGCCAGCAGTGGTGCCAACATGTACCAACACATCAGCAAAGTGCACCACTTGATGTGTGAAGGGCCTCTGACAGACCCACATCAAAGTATGGCTTAGCCTTTAAAAAGCCAAAATAATATGCAGAACATCCACCTGATGTCTGCAAGACACAGTCTCCTTAAGAAGCAAATTAGGTGCTTGGATTTTTCCCCCATCCTTGCACAGGCAGCCAAAAGGAAGAACACTTGCAAAGGGATGGATACACTTTTCATATAAAATGAGCTCACAAGTTTCCAAAGATCACCCTGCACCCTCCAGACAGTTGCACTCACCTCTGCTCAATGCCAAGGTGTGCATTGATGCTGGCATATCGAGCTGTGCCAGTGAGATTTTTGTCTTCTCTGTATGGTATGTGTTGCCTTGTCCTGTTGTCCCGGTACTTTTTGGCCAAACCAAAGTCAATAAGGAATAACTTCAAGAAAAATGAAAATAGGTTAGATTCCTATCCAATTCCCAAAATTCCCAACTTCTTTCACCAGGCATTAGCTATGTTTTAAGACACCCAGACAATGTAACAGCCTACAGTTAAAAGAAGCAAAGTAACAGTGCAGAGGCGCAGCCAGCTTTAACTAGTCAGTTAAAAACTCAATGGTGAATTAGTTCAAGCCTTTTCTCAATCCCCTGGAATGGATTAGATGGTTCTACTCAGCCACTGGAGCTTAGTTCTACCACTATTTTCTACCACTATTGTAGTCTGATGACTGCAGTGCACAGCTGAGGGAGGAAGATGGTAAAAGCACATCCCAAACCCCACTGGCACCGGAGCAGGTCACACACACGGAGTTAATGGCAGCTTAAAGCAGGAGGCACATCCTGCAACCTCCTGTCTCAAAGAACAGTGGCCATTCTGCAGAGCACAAGGCCAAAACCTTCCCCAGCAAACAAGACAGCTTGTTCTTGGCTCATTTGAAGGCTCCTACAACACTGCCATAGCAGCAGGACAAACTCGCTGGCTTTAACACAGCCAGGAAGGAAGCTGGAGCCAAGGAATGGATCCAGTCTGGGTTTCTAATAACCAAGCTTGCTCAAAGATTTGGTATTTAGCAACCTGAGTGTGTGGTACAATTAGTGTGTGGTAATCAGTGTGCTGCCAGCCAGCAAATCTACAAAAGGTCATTCAGGCTGCACCTTCTTGGGCAAGATTTCAGGACGAGGCAAAAAAGGCTGAGGCAAAAGAAGTACAGAAGGAACCTTTCAAAATTTAGCACTCAGACTTCAAGCTACAAATCCTGATTCCAACACTGGATTAATGCTACAGGATCAAGGACTACAATCCCTACAGACTGATCAGTGCTGCAAAAGTAACTTGGGTGGAGGCAGAACGTGATGGAAAGAGGACATTTAAAGTTTGATAAAGCCTCAGTAAAAACCAACTCAGTATCACCTTAAAGCTGAGGATACATCTTTGAAAGCAAACTGGAGACTAAAATACATGCAAGGCTGAAATGGGGGGTCACTGGCACACTAGGAAGTGCTGTGAACCAGGAAGTTCAACTCCATATGAAGTATCCAAGATACTGAAAGTTTCTGAACTGCAGAGTAGCTATGGTTCAGAATTCTGATTCAAGAAGATTTACCAACTACAGTAGCCCAGACAGGAAAAAGCAAAAGCTAAAATCCTTTTCAACTACTGGCGTCAGAGCAGAAAACCTGGGGTTGAAGACTTGCCATGATTTATACACAAACACAAAGCACTGCAGTACTACATTTACTGTTCAGGTGAAAGTCACCCTGAAAGCCCAGAATGCTTGGAGCAAGGGACATAAACCCAAGTTTTTAAATCAATTCCACTGCTCAGACAGCTCAGCAAGGTGTAGGTCTTGGCTGTGCTGCACCCACCACAGGCAGCTACTCAGTGAGCATGGATATGTTCCCTAGCTACCAGGAAATCATCTGATATGCCAGGAAATATTTGATATTGAATCCCAAAGCAGACAGTGTAAAGCTTTACGTGATTGCTATGCTGCAACTTTCCTAGAAGCAATACTTGAGCTCGAATGCAATCCCTCATTTTCTGATTTGGTCCACAACACAGACCTGTAACTGGCTATTACTTTACAGCAGCAGCTTCTCTGGGGAAGTTTGCTCTGTTCCCTAGCTCAGGATCAGTCTGTATTTCCCTGTGGATGGGCTGAAGGCAAAGGAGTGAGTCCCTCCTGGAAGGAGTTAAGCTGGGAGACACAGCCCAGTTTGGATGAGCACAGAACGTCCCAGTGCCAGCCCTCAGGAACACTCCCAGATAACCTCACACCACCTTCATTCTGTTTGTTGCACTATCAGCAGGAAACTGGAGAAGTAGGGCACGATTTTTGCCAAGAGCAACTAGAGAAGTAGATCAAAGCCTGTGCCTCTGATAAGAAAGTTTCAGAAGCAGACAACAGAAGCCTGTCAGCTTGTGTACAGCAGGAATCTGCCTGGGATTTAATCCACGGAGACTACTGTGGAAAGCTATGGACTAATGGCCAAGCTCCAGAGCAGTGATTCATATTCAGCAATTTCCAGCTGTGCTGCTACCAACCAGCAAATGTCTTCCTCTCTCTGCAATTCATCTTCTCTTCAAGAGTCAGAAATACAACACTAAACAATACAAAATACAACTCCTGCTTCTCCAAGACACAGCTTGTTGGAGTAATTTCAGCTTTTAAGCACAATATTAAGTGAATAATATTAAGATGAAAATATTAAGTCTTCATTACACATTTGGGGTGATTTT
>WAAE01007714.1:0-97645 GCA_013400495.1 Nicator chloris
GTTTCTGTGATATCAGCACTTGGAGTAAAATTAGTAATTTGACTCCTTTTCTGAACGGTAGATTTGAAGGACTGTTGTTTGATTGCTTGGGGCTTCACTAAACATTATATATTGTGTAGAGAGAGTGACTTCTGAACTTCAACTGTTTGCATAAGTTTTAGTGGAAGATCAGGTACAGTGGGTGGATGCAGACAGGCAAATGCACAAAGAAACAATATCAGCATATTTTCCATAGGGTGACAGTAGCTGTAACATGCTGGTGCTGTAGTTCAGAGTTCAGGTTTTTTTTAACACCGGTGTCTTGATGAAGGCGAGAGGAAAGGGGAAAGTAATGTAATGATTATTTGTGGGCAGCTGCACTGCAGCATAAACTGCAGGATGTCTGGAAGCAGGAATAGTGTTTTAGCTGTAGGCTAGAGGCTGAGGTGGGGGTGTGGATGAGGGGCCCAAAGGATGCTCTGTGGACAGGATCTCAGCAGCAGTGTCTGGATGGTTATTGTAGTCTTGGGTCTTGCTGGCTGTTGGTATGGGGATGTCTGTGCTGGTGAGCATCCTTAAAAGGGGAAGGAAAATTGTGCAGACAGTTATGTAGAGCAGTGTGAAGCAGTGCATGGAAGGTGCTGACACTGATGGTAAAGACAGATTTGGGCTACTAGAACAATAAACCAGCAAAATTGGTGTCTTCACCAACTTACGTAGACTGGCATTTTTTCTAAGCAATGCATAGAATTATTGCATGAGTGGCCAGAATTGTGATTAGTGTCAAGTACAAGAGCAATTATGAAGTTGACTGGCGTGCGTGTAATATCACATAATGGAATGTATCTTGTTGAAGGGGTAGGGAGGATCTAAAGAGAGCTGACTTGAAGAGGAGCAAGGAGAAGGTGAGGTGGTGCTGTTGGGTAATAGAAAGGCATCACTCAACTGAGGCAGTCAAAAGGGGGGCAGAATGTCCCGACAGGCTTTATAGGTGAAACTATAACTGACTTAAAGAGAGGAAAGGTTTGGTGAGGAAAGCATCTTCAGAGGCTGGTGCAGAAATTCTCCTTCTAAGTCAAGGAATGGAAACCCAAGGGGAGAAGGCTGAGGATGAGAACTCCAGACTGCAATTGCAGACAGTACACAGAGGCTGGACAACAGGCAAGAGTCATTAAAGAGAGGTCAGGAGTGGAGGATCTAAGATGTTAAACGGAAGGTGATGAAATGGTGCTCCAGCTGCAAGCATAGAACTGTAGTTTGCTGAAGAAACAATTGTCATGGAAGGGAATAGAAAAACCGAACTGAAAGATTTTTCTCATGTCCTTTACATGCCCTTTGTTACAGATTTAGGTGTCCATATTTCCCATTCGGAAAAGAGAAGCAAGGATGCATATGAAGACTGCAAATAGATTTAGAGTACCCTGCAACGCTGCAAAAATGACACAGAAACTTTTAGCAAGACAAATTTGTTTGGCTCCTTCTCACTTGAGATGTGGTGCCAAAATAATTAAAATGGGTGAGCTAATTTAATTATGCTCATCAGATTCTTCTTTACAGGCAGCAACTTCCCAATGCTCCCGAAGAAATCTGTCATGTTTACAGACTAACGATTGCTGTTTGTGGTGGGAACAGAATAGTTTGCCTCAAGCGTGTGAGTGTAATGTTGACTTAAGTTTCACAGGCATTTCTTAATATTTTGAAAACTGCAGGTCATTCTTTTTGCCTGCTTTAAGAAGTAAAACTGAGTAAACAGCTAATGCAGGGACTGCAGCTTTAGCAATATCCTTGGAAGGATATTTTACAGGTGGAGGTTGTACAAATGAATTGAAGATGTGGGAGTTGCTAGGTTCCCAGCTGGTAGGAGATTTCCTTTTAATCGGATTAAGTGACTTCCTTTTCCAACGTCTTTGTATATATAATGCTTCGAATAATCATAGCAGGGAATAAAATACCAATTCGAAATCATTGCATTTTTTTAAGGAAAAGATTTTTCAGATTATAGATTCCATTTGACTTACTAGACATAATTCCATTAGTAAATAATTGATGCCATTTATTGTTGCTGTATTATTTGCTGAGCTGAAATATGCTGTCTGAGCATGCAAGAGCTCTTGGAGGGTATGCTAGCCTTGTGAGGAAGAGCTGGGGCAGACACCCCCAAGGTTTCTGTGAGGCTGCAGGGCATTCAGGAACTTTTCTGCAGGTTAACAGAGCTTCATTGGCTCAGGCTTGGCACGGTGTAGCAATGGGGAACAAGGACACATGGACCTCCTTCTTCCTTGCTCCGAAGAAGATAGTTTATTGTACCAAACCAAGCCTTTTTCTGTTCTAAACTTAACCAAAACAAGCACGCATTGGCTGCCTGCCACTGTGGTGTCACTGTTCATGTGTCCCTTTACCCAACCAGCTTTCTGTTCACACAGTGTCCACGTGTCTTGCCAGCCAGTCACTGCCTGATGCACAGGTGACCACACGCCAGCCATGCAACCTGTTCTCTAGTTATAGAACCTGTCTTTCACCTTTCTGTTATCTGAACCTTTCCCAGAGTGCTTTTTGGTGGGCAAGGGTAAACAGAATTTGGCAGGATTTCTTATCTCCCGCAGCACGGCTATGCGCCCAAGCTACAGAGTTGTGTCTTCTCTCCTCTGTCAGATGGATTTGCTGTGGGATTCCAGCCTTCTTTCTTCTCCTGTTTATCTTGGGACCATCCAAAAGGCATTCATGCCATAGGAGCAAGTGTATCTCTGATCCTCCACCTACCTTGTCACCCTGCACCTGCATCTGACTTTATCACCAATGGCTTGGGAGAGAGAGGGCTTGACTTGGCACTGGGCCTTACTGTGCATGGACATAGCCAAATTGTCTTACATTCTCATTGATATTGCTCAATAACACACTTTTGACACATTAATTTAAAACCTATTGGCTTGGTATTTTGTGCCTTTTAAATGTCACGCAGCTGACTTACTGTGGTCTGCTGTAGATGTTTCAGAGACCTTCACTTTCCTGCAGTTGTCACCACTTGTGCCTACGATTTCCGTCTGCTCCCTTCTGTGAAGATCAATCTTTCTGTGTTGTTGCCTGTCCACTCTGGCCATGGAAACTGTGGCATACATAGAAGTGGAGGTGTTTGTAATTCACAGATGACTCATGGATTTGTGCCTGGAGTGGGATATTCCAGATGAGCCTAACTCTAAAGTCCACTGCTCCTTCTGGAGTGGGCCCAGAGGAGCTGCTGGATGCGTGCTCACACTTGCCATTTGCTTTAGTTTGCAGTTGCATCTGCCTGAAGAGCTGACTTCTGACCCTGATGTAAAATTCATGGCCACGAGCCCTCCCATGTCTGAGATACGAGGGATGCAAAAGAGGCTTTTGACTTTTGCTGCCTGCAAATACTGTGCAGACAGAGGAGACGGGAGCTTGGCAGTGCTCATCAGCGCATGCTGATCTCTTACTTTTCCCAGAAGATGTTAAGTTATTCACAGCTCCAGCAAACAAAGTCAGAATCACTGCTGTTCTAAGCTGTCATCAGTGCAGGAAAGTACAGCCTCTCCTGCATAAGCTGTGTCTGCTCACAGGTTCATGGCTGCTCTCCATCTGTTCTGTTTGGATCAGTGGGAAGCAAGGAGCCAGGCTCCTGTGCTCAGTCAGGTCTCGGGGGGCTTCCAGCAAGTCAGCTGTGAAGCTCTCGTTGTTGTGCACCTCATTACAGGGGTCTCAGCCTTAGTTTCTTCTCCTCTAGACAGAAAGCAGCATTGCAGCTGGACAGACCTGTCTGGAAGACAGCTGGCAGCATTTACACATTCTGTTTGCAGGTGGGGAGGAAGGGGCATGTACACAGAAGAACAGGAAAGGAAATAATCTGCTAGAAGTTTGGGATTTTTTTTTAGTGACCTCAACCTAACAAGGTTTAAATTTTCAACTTAGTTAAGCACTCAAGTTTTTAGCTATTGCACACATTTAAAATGAGTTCATATATAATTTAAGCAATTAAAATATTGAGCTGATAATTAAATATTAAAGCTAGATTCCTTCCCAAAATGGAAACATTTTGTATTTGAATAAAATAAATGAACACAGTTACATTGTTTCAAGCTGGAGTAAATCACAAAGGTAGCATCTTCAAGGGTTGGGGAGAAATAAACAAAGCATGAAAGAAGTGTCTTCAGTTAAAATCTGTAATTTTCCACTTTTGCAATGGATATCATCTCAGCCATTTGGATATCTGTTCTATATCCAGATTCAGCATGTGGAAGTCCATTAATAATATCTGAACTGCTAAAATACATACCATCATGACTGAGATTTTTTTCTCCCCTCTCCAAAGTGGGGCTTTTCAAACAAAAAACCCCCTGATTTATCAAAGTGCCTTTGCTTTATTTTCTTTAAGATCCTAATTAGAAATTTTGAGATATGTTCATTTCAGTATTTGTAGTGTGCTCACCTTGAGGACAGGTATCCTAGGTTCGTGTCCTTGCTCTGAAACTGACTGTCCCAAGGGACAAGAAAAGTTCTTCTGGCATGTTTTGTTTTTCATCCTGTTCATGAAAATATTTTTGGAAGGTTTGTCTTACATAATGTTCAAATGAAAGTATGAATAATACAGCTGCAGACTTACCCAGAGCAGTCTTCGAGCTCAGCATGTTGAATCCTGGAGATGAATGTCTGCTCACCTGGGGACATCATCTTGTCCTGCAGGGGCTCAGAGGTAACTTAGGGGCACATGGATCTGTAAGAGCTTTAAGGGATCTCTGGTGTAATGGCTTCACTTTGGCCAGCTCTTGACCAAGAACAGTTCTGAAATGTGCTTGAGTTTTTGTAACTTGAATACGTTAGGCAAGTTTTACACCCTGCTGAATATTTTTGAAGGAACATAAAAAAGGTTCCTTAGGTTGAACGAGGTATTAATATTAATACACATTTTCATATCTTTGTCCACCGAATTTAAACCTTTTATTCTTCACTTTCAGCACCTTGCTTGTTGTCCAATTGAGTTGCCTTTCAGTTTTGAGTTGCTAGTCCCTGTAACACAATGTATCAGAAGTTTCTATTTTTTTTACTTATTTGCTACTTGTTGTTGCCATGAGTGTAGCTGTTACAGTGACAGGAACTGAAATCGTGAGGTAGGCAATGTTGGGATCACTGTGGTGAATACTGAAACAAAGGAGAATGAAGATGCATTTGTGTGTTTTTTTTTTTTTTTTTGTTTTGTTTGACATTCAAGTTTTTGAAGAAGCTAATATTACAGATAATAAAGGAAGCATTGGACTTTTGTCTTCCCAGGAGGTGCAGAGTTAAGTATTTCAAGTTGTTGACCTCTGGAGGAAGGAAGGAATGTGTTTTCGGCAGTGCTTATATGTACAAATGTTAATACACAGACCTGTGTGAGATTGTTGTGTGCTATTGTAATTTGCTGAAGTAGAAATTATTGCCCATCTATTAGTTGAAAGCAAAATTGATCTGAGCTACAGTGTCACCTCTAGAGGGTACATCTATCACTTTATTAATCTGTAATCCTTTCAAATCCAATTGATTCTTCCCTAGGAGAAGCATGATTAGTACTTATAATACATACTGACATGTAAACATACAATGCTCTGCCACTGAAGACAGAGACTTAGATTCAAGGTAATCTTCAGACCCGAGCACTTTGCTTTTCCAAGACATGGTCACCAGGCTGCCCCTGTCCCCCAGCCTCTGCCTTTAGTTCCATCTTGCTTGCCCTCCCTGTGTGGTTCCTTGTTCAGGCAGGAACAGAGACAGCATGAGGGTATTTCTGTTAGCTTGATTTGTTTCAAACCTCCTCCACTTTTTGGAGTTACAGAACTGTAGGTCCTTTTTGCTGTATATGTGCTGTGGAAACTCACTCCTAGTTACTTCTTTATTGTTATTATTATTTTTCTTTTAGGAAGGTAGGTTTTTTGACACTGCAGTGTAAGACAGTTGGAGTTGGTTTGCATCTTTTGGGGATCAGGACTGCTTAAAAAAGGTATCTGCTGAGATTTCTGCATCTGCTATTCCAGATGGAAATTTAAATAGTAACTGAATAAGTAGGAGACTGTATGATCTGGGAGCATTGCTCAGTGGTTTTTTTGTAAAGAAACTGGAGGCAGTGGCACTACCTGATGTGAGTTTTTGTATCTGTCTGTCTCATTCCCGTGGCTGTAATGAAGTGGTAGGAAAAGGAACCTCCATCAGTCCCTGACTGCTGCTCTGGCCTACCAGCCACTCCGGGACTGAATGCAGGGAAAGTGATACATGTCAGCTCCCCTTTCAGTGAAGTGGCCTGAATAGGGCAAAAGTCGGAAGTTCCCAAATTACTTTCTAATATTTTAAAGTACAGTATTTTGGGTGTCACTCTTGTATGTGTCTGGGGGTGTGCTGATGTTTAGACCTCCAGTAACAGTTCAAATGTGTACAGTTCAAATATTTATTAGGGCTGTTTAGCAGAGGCCTTGTAACATGACGGTAATACTAATTTTTGACTTTCCATGTTCTAGTTGTACTTTGTTACCAGGGCAGGGTTTTTTAAAGTTTCATGGGACTGTTCAGTGTTTTCAGTAAACATCTGCTATCATGGTATTTCATATGAGTGCTTTTTGTCTCTAATGTTTGCTTCATAGTTATTCCCATTTTACAGATGACAGAAAATCAGCAAGAGAGAAAACTGTATTAAGGTTGCCCAGCACACTGAAGGTGATGCAGGGAATAACACATAAATTAAATGTTTCCCTCTGTTTTGTTGTGTTACTAGTGCCTTAGGCAAGGACAAGGAAAGCAGTCCTGTCTTCTAGAGAAATTTTGAGGCTAAATAAACATGTACATAAAATGTGCTTCTATGTCCTTGGATACATGGGAAAGAGAAAAGTTCTTTAATGTCTGTTATTTCTCAGTAGAAGACAGAAAAATGTGTCAGCTAGAAATGGAAGAGGAAAAGAAGGAGAGATATTTGTTTATACCAGGTTTTGTGCACTTGTTTTAGGCTTAGCGCTTTTGCCTTTGAATATGACAAGTCTGTTGTGTATACTGGCTATTTGCTCTCCTTCCAGTGAGGAGTGGGGACACAAAAAGAAGAACCACTTAACACTGTAAAATGACACGTGGAATACCGAGGAACCTCGAGCCCTGGAGGTGCCAATCACATCTCTTGGGTGACCAAGTGTACAGAACCTCTGTGTATATCTACTGCTCTGACCTAAAGAACATTTGCTGATCCTGAGCTGCTGGGACTGCAGGCAGTCAGCTGCACTCAAGCCACTCTGGGCTCCATCTGTGCTTACCAAGTAGCTGCCCTTAGATTTTCAGCAGTACCAGGACTGCAGTTCTGTCCTCAGATGAGTGAATAGCCTAAAACACCTTTGTCCAAGGACACCTCAGAGTATAGTCTAACCAGATGTTCATGTTTATTTAAAGAAACTATGGTCCTTTCATCACATTGTACAAATACACTTAAAATTTGAGGGCAAAGTTGTTCCACAGATTTTTTAAAAAAATTATTTATTTTTTAATATTTGAGATTTACTTTTCTGGTATGTTGAAGATAGAATTGACTTATTATTTGTGAAGACTGATGTTAATATAGCAGATCAGATTTTTCACAAGACAGCGAGCACTGTTTGTTCTTGGATTTAAGCACTATGGTTTTGTGTCACTTGCACTCCTGATGCACTCTGAGATCTTTATTTGGATCAATGTGCAGAGCCACTTCATGCACGCTTATGCTGTCTTACATGTTCAGAAAAAAAAATATATGGGTGGTCTTGGAAGGGGAGGTGTAATGTCAGATACAATCATTGATGTCCTTGAGTTATTGGTAAAATGCAGAAACATAATCGCATTCTACAGAATAGAGCTCATCAGAATTTCCTTTTCAGTGACACAATTTCATTTTGAACAATAAATTCCCTGAGACGGATACATTTAATAATCAATGGAAAAGTGCTGGAACATGAATCAAAGGCAGGTTGTTCTGCGGCTCTGTACCTCTGGAGCTGAACAGCAGTATGTCTGTCATCCTTCAGATGGATATCAGAAGAAGAAGCTGGAAGACCATGAACACACAGTGGTCAGGTCTCTACTCCTTGTGGGATTCCCTGAAGCATTTGCCTGTGTCAGGTCCCTCAGGTTTACTGCAGAGGTCATCCCTTAGATTTACTGCAGCTGAGAAAGTAGGAGCGCTTTAGAGGAGCCAGGTGATCCTGCAAGCTTCCTTGGCTTCATGCTGGAGGTGGATCTGTGATCATCAGCACTGCGCTCTGGCAGTCCTCCCTGGTAGAGAAGAACCTCCTTCAGGACCTGCTTCTTCCTCCGTTGTTGTAGGCTCCTGTTGCAGAGTGTGTTTTGCTGAGGAAATAAACTAGCTTTCAGGTTAGTTTTAGTAACTTTCTAAAACACTCGTTTATTCTGGTACTTGTGGTTTAGAAAAGAAAGTATAAAACTTAAGCCAAGGAAGTAATTGTTAAAAATTGGAGCTCTTGAATGTATTATTTGTTTTTGCTGTGACCTTGAAAATTTTGCCCTATTATATAAAGCCAGAAAGGTGTGAATAATGGTGTCGTCTTAGACATAAGGAAAGAAATTAGGATGTGTATCGCTGATGACACATTGGATGTAGTATTTCTATTCAAAATGACATCTGTAATTTTAGGGAAATCAGGGTCTACAGTGAAAATGCACTTAGGTTTCAGCCTTATTGGAGCAGATTGAAAGCTGAAGCTTTTTGGCTGACTTCTGATATAGGTCAACATAATTCCTGTTCGCTGTGACTTTACATCATATTATTCACAGCATTATGATTTTTTCATCTGCATTGGATGATTAAATTTGCTTTTTACCACTCAGTGTTTGTTGCAAAGGGTTTTGTTCCAACTGTGCAACATACCTCTGACTTACTGCATGAGAGATAAAACCTAAATCCAATGACCTGGGATGCCTGGCTGTTGTGTGCTATACACAGGGAGACAGCTCTATTGAGGAAGAAAAGTTCATTATTAAATCCCATTTTAGAAGCATCTACAAATGAACTGTTCCATTCGCTGTCCTTCATAAAGAGCAGTAATTGATGGTTTTCTCTGAAGGATACAGATCCCATGTGAACAGTTGGTTATTCAGAATGCTGTTGTGTGAAGTCACTTGCAGAATGTGTCACCAACTTGCTTCATGTTGTAGTAAGAAAGATTCCTGATGTGCTATAGTAATTAGACATTCAAATTGTCTTTTGGATTTTTTTTTTCCCCAGAAGTGAAATGCTGCCTGACTTGGTCATGAGAACTTAGATAATAAAAATTCCACAGCATGATTGTAGAATGGCTTGGTAATGTCACACACAGTTGAAACGTTACTTTAATGTTTACTAAATGTTTACATTGGTGTGTAACTATGATTGTCCTCAAGAAAGGGAAGTGGTTTGTTGTTGCTGGGGGCTGCTGGGTAAAAGCTCTCCTGTAGAGTATTTTCATGGCTACAATTGGCATGTTTTTCGGGTTTATGGAAAACAAGTGCATCCTTTCCTGCACACAGGGTGCCGTTTCAGAATGATAATGTGTAATATACTTATAAAAATCAGATCTCCTGTAATAGTTTTATTCTGCACGTGGAAGTTGTGCATTATCAGTGGAGTTACTTAGATAATTTAATGCCCCTTCCATTCTTTACTATGGTGCTTTCCAACAGGGAGCTGTAAAAGATAATTTTGATCTCCTTAAACTTTGTATAGATTATTATGATGTATTTTTTTTAGTGGCAGAAGAGGGAATTCTATTTTTTGCACAACCTAAAAGCCCCTTAAGACTCACCTTTAAAAATCACATCAAGCAGATAAGGGAAGAGATGGGAGCAGTCAATCATCTTGCTAAGTGTTCAGGGATTCTTGAACATCAGCATCCATGGGTGGGGATCTCCAGCTGTGGAGCTGTGCAGCATTTGGTGACACTCAGTGTCAGGTGTTTCCAAATGGCTGGGAGGTGAGAGGGAATAAAACCATCAGTGATCTTGTGTAAGCACAGTACTGGCTCTTCCAGTCTGTCCTTTGTGATGTTATTAAAGGTATTTTAGTGCCCCAAACACTTCAGAGGAAGGGAGGTGGTGGAGCTGTCTCCTTTTCAAGGTCCTGTTCCCTGGCTCAGCTGCACTGGGATGCAGCCCCTGCTCAGAGTGGCCTCAGCAGGTAGTTCTCAAGCTTCTGTCCCACACATGGGGTTTGGGCTCCACCTTAGGGAATTGGACTGGGCTCTGTCATGTTCCATGTTCCTGTCTTTTATTTTCTCCTTTGAGAAACTTTCTTTAGAGTAGGATATGCTGTAATATGCCAGGAGAATTAACCAGAGGAAGTGTCTATGTAAAGTGAGAGAGGAGATCATTAATTGCCTAAAAATTAGGCAGTTTCCATCTGAGTAATTGGTGTTGGCTGCCTGGCCAGCCTTCCTCAGTCTAAGAAGTAGCTCATTAGTAGAATACACACAGATGGTACTGTGCTCTGAGGTACTTAAAATACACAGGCAGAGAGCTGTGTTAATAAGGCAAACCTGTCCTTAGCCTCTATGACTGAGTTTGCTACAAGCAGCAGAGGGAACAGTGTCATTTGGTAAATATTATTAGGTAAATGCCATAGGATTTCCATAAATTTATTTAGTTTTCACTCTTTTTTTTTTTTTTTTTTTTTTTCTGCAGATAACAGACCATGATAAATACTCAGAGTAATTTACTGTTTCTGGAAAAATTCTATTGCAATAATAGACTTAGCATAACTGCTTCATTTCTTCAGTAGCTGATTTACCCATATAATTGCCTAGAGGGGGAGATGTATTCAGAGCCCAATTTTTATTTGCAATATATATAGATTTTTTACTCTCTGTTCTTTCTATATGCAGTTCGTCAACAGTTAATTCAAAGTGAGACTTTTTCTCAAGTTGAGTCCCTTCTACAAATGTTAATGGATAACAAACAAGGAACAGCCCACCCGGGAAGATGGTAAATGCAGAGCCTGGAGGAGGCCCTGACACTGCTGGGGGGTGAGCAGGGGCACTGTGGCCTCATCCCAAACAAACTGCCTGTGCCACTGGGACTGCACAGCCCTGGGGAGGGGACAGCCCTGCTTCCCCTCCCTTCTAAGCTACGGGGTGAATTTGGAGGTGATAATACGCACGGCTTAATTTTCAAATGGCAGACTATCCCTCTGGTCCTCATCCCACGTGTCCCTTGAATGCAGAACTGCTCCATCCCTACTCTGGGCAGTCTCTTTTTTTCCAGAGCAGGGTCTGAGCCCATCTTAAAATTAGTGCACTTGACTGTGAGCAGTGAGACACTTTCCTCACCTCATCCACAAATTCCTGAGCATAGTGACTTTTGTGTTTAGGAGGTTTTTACCATTAAGACTGGGCTGGGGAAGAAATGGACTTCCTTGGATAACCATTCTTTCCCAAACTGTCTGAATTAAGTCTCCTATGTAATTATATTTTGTTCAGAGGTGGTTTTTCCATCTGTGCTTGCATGTCTTTGTCATGAACTGTGACAAATTCTTTCTGATGAAAGAATTTGATGTTTCCCTTGTTGATTCTCTGCAAGCACTTTGTTGCATTTTCAGTGGATGTAATTTATGTTGTTGCTTTGCTCTGTTTTTCATTTCTCATAGATTGGATGTCTGCTATAGGAGTATGTGCTGGTGTTGAAATGAATGGTTCCACCACAGTTTGATTAGTCTCTGCGTTGCTGTGTGTGTGTAAGGTACAGAGCACTTTAGTAGATCTTTTGGGATTCATGTTTGTTTTTGTGAGGAATATTTTAAAAATACTGGCTGAACCAGGTAACTGAGGAACAGATGTAATTTGTAGAGAATAATTTAATAGTTGCATTCAAGTGTTTTGAATGATGCTGATCCTCCCTGAGGTAGAGTACTATTAATTTTAAGTCCTGCTTTATGCTTAGGTTAAATCCTTGGTAGCATGCATGATTTCCACAGACTGCACTGGAGGGAGCAGACCGTAATGAAACAGATTTTTTTGTGGAACTGAAATATTTGAACCCGAAAACTTTGAAGAAACAATGGAATGTACTCATTGGGCCAATGGGATTCAGTATTTCCAAGGTCATTTAAAGATGAGCAGGCTATTTAAGGCCATGAGTAGGAATGTACAACTTAGAGCTGTATGGAGAGATGGGAACATGGGGTAGATGTCATACAGGGAGCAACAGGAAGGCTTTTTGCAAGGATATGTATAAAAGAGTAAGGCTTTGGAAGAGAAATCTGTAAAATATTACTGGATAATGGATTTGTCTTGAATAGAGAAGTGGGGTTTACAAGGACAGGAAACCACCAAGTGACATGATTTCCAAGGAAATTTCAGGAGTTTGGTTGCAGTGGAATTCCATAAGCTGTTAAAGGTGGCAGTGTATGCAGTTCTGAAAGCAAGAAGGGCTTTTAATTGATTATTTTGAAAAAGGAAGAGCAGTATTCATTTTAGTTTTCAAATTTTAAGGTAATTTGATAGGGTTTACTAGTAACCCTAGGCTGTGGGGTTTTTTTTCCTGCTGTAAAACTATTGAGTCTGGTGGAATTAAACTAGAAATTAGAAAACACGACTGTGTAGCAATGTGATTGTTTCTCCATTCTATGTGCCAAGCTTCTGCTTATTTAGTGTGATTCTGCAAAAACATCCATTGATTTTGGTTATTTAACAACTAATTACCTCATAACCAACAGGATCAAGCAGCAGAGCTGCTTATTTCTCCTATAACAGCAATTCTTATTCTGGTGCCCAGCTGTGCTGGCGCTTGCTGCAGGGAACCTCCCACTCACTGTCCTGGCGAGGTGGCAGCAGAAAGGTCTCTGGGCAGTGGCTGCTGTGCATGCAAATGGACAACAGTTGCCATTTAACTAATGAGTACCTGATGGGCATGCTTATTCTGTAAATGTGAAGCCTTTTTAGGCTGATTTTTTTCCTGTTGGTGTAATTTGATGTGTGCCACAAGTTGCTGAGGTGAGAGCACAAGCTGGAGGAAGCCAAGGTATCAGTGGAAGGCTCTGACAGGTCCCTCTCGTGCTTCCTCCTCAGGCATTGCAATGGATAAGTGGAGAGAAAAATACAAGTGTGTCTGAGTAAATCCCCAGGAACAACCTTTGCCTTTTCTAGGTAGTACCATGATGAAAATTATGCTGCATTGCATTCTCTAGGGACCTGGCTCTTCATTAAAATAAAAGTCAAGCATGTCAATATGGTAGCATGTCAAGAGGTGTAGCAGCAGGAATTCCCCCAAAATGACACCTTGGCTGTAGTTTTACTAAACAGACAACAAATTGTTTAGTGCAGGCTGAATTCAGACGTGCTGTGCAGATTCCTTCAGTGCACCCACTTGAAAAGCTCTCTAACGCTAATCAACTTGGATACCACAGTATTGTTTCCAAATACAAAATCTGAATTTTAATTGCAATTTTGTGGTCCACAGGAGAAAAGTAATATAACTAGTGTTAGTTCAAAGACAAATCCTTTGGGGGCATTGCAATTCCTCAAACATCTTTAAGATTCTCAGCAGCAAATCAATACATTTCTCAACAACAATTATCCTTGGAAACATTCCAATTAGATATGATATGAAGAAACAAAGCTGTGGTGGTCTCCAGCTGAGCATTGTCTGTAAAACTGCCTTTGCAACTTGAAACCTAAATGAAATTGTAAAACAGAACTTGACTGTATCAGTAGGCAACTATCTTTTGTCAAGTACCTGTGGGGATAAAATAACCTCTGAGGCTGGAATTGTTGACTCATTTGAACTAAGCTCCCATGAATTGGCATTGTCTCTCTTCTGTAGTTGACTGGAGCTCTTGAGTGCTGCAGCTGTGTGAAGGACAAGCCATACTTTAATAATGCTAATTGGAGGGCTATAGCCTGTCCTGAAGTGCTCTTTGAACATAGTGATAATGACAAAATATTAATCTCTCAGAACATTAATTAAGATTGCTTATAGACATTGGGATCACTTTGTACAGAAGAGCAGAAATACTGCAACTCCTGGCAGGGCTATTTAAAAAAAAATCAGAAGCAAAACTGTATTACTGATATTGTTTGTGATTAACTTTTAATGATGGACTTGTGATGTTTTGAGTGGCTAGGAGCTACACTATGGGTCAAGATTGCTTGGTAGTTCTTCCTCTGTGAGTTAGACAGTCCTTGCCTGACTGAATGCACAAATTAACTTCATTCTGCAGGAAAATACATAGGATTGCCTGGCCATGTTTTAGTGACCATCTCAGCTCTGGCCTGTTCAGTTTGCAGCAGCAAATATATGTATAATAGGTATGTTTAGAGACACCTCTTGGAGAAGAACAGTTTGTTGTGATGGAAGAACCTAGTGTTGTGTAATGAGTATTTGTGCTTTAGTTTTTGGAGCACTCTGGTTGGATGTAGTAAAATGGCAGCAGGATGTACATCTGGTCATATAAAGCAAAAGTGGGAATGCTCATAAATAGCTAGGAAAAAAATTGGTTTTGTTTCAAACAAATTCACTGTGCTCAAACATGAATGTGTGAAGGATGCCTCTGCCAAAAATGCTGTTAAGTCTGCATTGTTAGGAGGAGTAAGACTGGAAATATCCATTGTCTCCTGTCATCACTGTGGCTGTGAAGAACCAGGGAATATATATATTCCAGCTTTTTGCCGGATATATTCCTCAGGACACTCTTGGAGACTGAAGCTGCAAAACAGTCTTCTAGAAGCCTGGTTCTACTACCTTCTTCAAGCAGTTTTATGGGAACTAAATTGAGTGAAATTGCCATGAGAGCAGGGGATTTTTAATAAGATGTGAGAAATTCAGGTTCATGCTTTCAGGAATCACAGAAAAATTATTTTTCTCTTCATTTCTGTTACAAATTTTCATCTTGTGTTTAGTCATCTAGTCTGTCTTTGGTTTCAGCTTTCACAGTTTAACTTCAAGTCCATGTAGTTTGTGCTGCTGGCTGGCAAAATAAAATGTGGCAGCCTCCTACAGATATTAAAGGACCCCTAAGTCAAGAAGGATTAATGAAATCTCTGGGTGAGACTGTAAATTATGGCTGCTTTATTCCATAGTCTTTGATGGCACAGTCAGGTATTTCTGCTCCCAAGTGCTATTGCAAAAGCATCACTGATGCTGTCCCTTGGTCTGTTAACTTTTATGTTCCTTCATGCTGACAACAGTCCTTCAAGCTGCATCTCTAAACCAGAAGAAAAAGGGTCAAAAGCCCATGCCTATGTTTAATTCAGCTGATTTTAAAATGTCAGAGTTGAATTCTCTGGTGGTGCACTGCACTGGAAAACTGTATGAGAAGACGTCTTCTGCAGGGGATCACAGGATGATGATAAAGCACTTGAGGTCTCCTTGGACTTGGTGGGGTCTCTGACCTGTTCCACCTCAGCAAGCATTTACCCTGCTGTGCTAGCTCAGAAAGGGTTAAAGACTTCTGAAAGCTTCTGAATACTACAGCAGTTATTTTCTCTGTGTGAAAGAATGACTATGCATAATCTAATTTTAACTTAATATGGTGTACCTCATGGATTTTCATGTATAGAATAGTGCCAGAAGCATTTGAAGAAGCTTTTCTTTTACTGAACCTGTGTTAAAGCTCTGACATCATCAGAGAACATATGTTGATTCAAAGAACTTTTAAAAAGCTCCCTCTTGACTTCTGCATTTGATGATCTAAGAACACATTATCATGATTAATTTGTTATTCTTGTTAAAATCTTAAGCTCTCCCCAAATAAGATTGTGCTGATAGCAAAGCTTCATGTCTTGCTGTGATTTCTCTGTATTTTAGTTAAGAGCTACCTAATTAGAAATGTAAAAGTAATTCTCATTTTGTAAACAAATACAAAAAAAACCCTCTTCATGGATAATGCAATTTTGCTATTTAATTTCTGCAGTACTAACAGAGAGAGGACTTTATTGTGGGATCCCTCTAGCAGTACTAATACGGAGATCATTGCTAACTAAACTGATTCTTTAAAGAGGGGGTAAATTCGTGTTTCAAAATGGTGGTGTGAGTCCCCCTGACCTGTGGGAAACAGAAGCAAAGACATTCCAGAGACACTGTGTCTTTTTCCTGTGTTTTGTACAGTTTTTGGATGCTCCCTGCACTACTTGTGTTTCCCTTTTTAATTTCTCTAATGAAATTAGGGGCTCCAGTGTTCCTGTCATCTTTTCTGAACCAGAAGGCAAAACATTAGGGAGAAAAGGAGAAAAAAATTCACAGTGTGACTTCTGAGAAGTGCTGAAGGCCTTCTTACCTTTCAAAGGACTCTAACTCCCAAATTTTGTTGACTGCAATACATTTTGAAATACCGACCCTTTAAAAAAATGTGGCCTTGAGTAGCTACGACTTGGCGTGCAATTGATGAGAGCTGCAGAACCTAAGCACCACTGAAAATCAGACTTATCAGTCATGCTCACTGGCTTCCTTTGATGGAAACAACAATACGCCTTGGGGAGCTTAGTAAGTTTTACTTAAAATTTCAGCACCTAAATGAAGAGAAGTTTCTGTTCGTTTCTTTGCTTCTGGAGCTGAGGCTCTCCTGTGAGAGCAGGCGCCACAGGCTCACCTGGAAACCCTGAACCCACACGTGCCCCCTCTCCCCTATCCTGTGATGGGATGGGTCGCTTAGAAAGTGAGCCCTGCTTCTAATGCACTGAGATTTATTTACTGATTGCTGTGGCTTACTGTTAACAAGAGGAATTTCTTTTTCTCTTGAGAGACAACAAAGGTCCCGGGTTTTTCTGAGGAGGAGAATTACCCAGTATGGAAGGTCTTAAATTAGCAGGTTGTACTTCCTCTTTTGCTGATCTGTCTTCATAAACCTTCAAACAATATAAATGCACCATGGGCTATAGGGCTCTGTTATGCTTTGGTAGCTTCTCCATGCTGGATGATGCTGGTACATGAGGTGTTGCATACTGGAGTAACTAAGAAAAAACCCCCAAACCCAAACAGTAGAGTGACTTCTTTTAAAGAGCCACTGATATCTGTGTTCAGAATTAGAAGTTTAAACTCTGCATGGGGTGTTTTTCTTTTTTAACTGCAGTATACTAACTGGAAGAAAAAACCCAGCTAAGTATGGAGTGTTACATCCTGATACATATGGTGTATGTTGAAAGGCTGATACTGAAACAAGTGGAGTATAAGAGCTTTGCAGGACCTGTGCACACTTAGAGCTGCACCTGGCTCATTCACAGCCTGGGTCTCTCTGTGCTGTAAGCTTTTGCTCAGGAATAGGGTTTCCTGGGCTTCTGCACACACTCACTGAGTTTGAGGGGTGCAGATTAATTTCATTGCAACCACTGAAAATGTTAATCAAGGCAGAGCAAAAAAACCAGACAGGTTATAAACTGTATAAAAGAATGGAGCTGAGGCTCTTTGCAAAAGTGTGTTTGCTTCATGGGTGAGGGAAGGAAGGAGGAGGAGAAGAAAGTGAAAAGTTTTGCAAAGACAATGGCTTGACCAGGCCTTGGAAACTGGATGGAAGAGTGCTGCTGCACTTGTGGAGAGTGGGTTGTTCATGCAATGGGCTGTTCCTAACAGCCTGGGTTAGAATCTTGGGCTGTGTCCTCACGATGCCTTGGGAGAAGAGGGGAGCTTGCTTCTGGGAACACAGGAGCTTTGGCTGAGCCCAGTGCCAACCAAGGTAAACAAACAACTCCCAGCTAGCCTTGAGCCTGGGCTGAGTACACCTTTTTTTTTCTGCTCTCCTTGTGAAGAACTGCAGATCAAGTAGAAGTTGGAACTCCTGTGAATTGGACTCCAATGGGACTTGTAAAGTACTTGTTCAACCAAACTGTGCACAGGTGAGAGGTAGAGGAAAAAGCTGGGCTATCTGTGGACTGGGGAGGGGACTTTCTCAATGATGAGCAAAGAGATACTGAGGAGATTATAAGGGAGAATGTTAAGCAGTTGATAAGAGGAATCTCTTGTCTAAATATAAAATGGGACTGGGAAAGCAACTGAATTTTGCCTGACTTTACAGCTTCCATTCAGACGATTTTTAATTTTTTTTAAATTTTTTTTTCTCTGCAGAAGTAGGGGCTTGGCTCAGTGTGTTTGAGGCAAAACTTTTATGCCGTGCTTGTTGGCTGCAGGGGGCATCAGGGCACAGTTCCTCCAGCTGAAAGACACTGTGGTGCCTGCGGAGCTTAAGATGCTCTGGAATCCCCACCTGTCTTCATGAGCATCGTTGTATGCCCCCCTCCGGCTGTCAGCAAACACAAATAAAGGGCAGATTCCAATTAAAAATGCACAGGGTCATTGTAATGTAGCTAAAGAGGCTCTCTGGGTTTTGCTGCTGTCAGCCTAGTGCTGGTTGCATCTCCGTGAGATGTACTGAATCGAAAAGCAAAGCCCTGCTGGAGTGCAGCTTTGTTGGGCTTTGCTCTCTGTCGTTTTCAACTTGCCTCAGAGCAAGCTGAGCTGCTGAGCTGCTGAGCTCCTGAAGTTTGAGTTGGCAGCTCTGTCCCCGTGTGTTCGTGCCCTGCCCTTCAGAGGGGTCGCTGTGCTGCGGGGGTGCCGGCGGTGTCTGATCATTGTCCCGCGGTGGGAGGCGAGCACAGCCTGGGCAGCACCTGAGAGCAGAGGTCTCCTCACGTCCCTGTCAGCGACAGCTCAGCCAAAGACGAGGGACCGCTCTCAAGGTAAAGGGGATTTACATCAGCAAAGCAAGGATGAGCGCTGATTCTTTGCCTCAAGCAAGCTTTCCTCGTGTTTGAAGGGTTTGAGCCTGATGCTGGAAGGTCATTTGCACATTTCCGCAATACCTGAGTGCTTGCTGGATTTCACTGTATAGCTGCTATTCGAGGCAGAAACCAAAACCAAAGTATAATTAATATATAAAAGCCTCTTTTCTTTGCCTCAGGCTTGTTCCTAGTTTGTTTGTTTCAGTACATTTCAATGTGAATTTCTCTTGGTTCACTGACTCCAAACCAATGGCTGGCATCAAAACATAAAGCCTCGCAATCACTTTTGCCTCTTTCATGTGTGACTGCCTCAGAAATGGTGGCTCAAAGCACTAGAAATGTCAGCTACAAGCAGATCTAGGGGCTACAGCTCTCCTTGTTGGGGTAGAGTTGTAAAAAATCTTTGGAATGAGTTGGTTCTCCTGGGTGTAGGGGACAGTAGAGTGACTGCTACTATATTGAAATAAGGTTATCTCCTGGACCTGATCCTTTTGCTGTCTCTATCTCTCTAGTTTATTAAAAAGAGGTGTTTATTCCTTGAGGGTTTTGTGTATTTGTATAAAATAAATAGAGGTTTCTTCACACAGGTTTGTTTAAAAAGTCAGAGAGTCAGAGGGTTTATGATTTTATTTTGAGGTATTTCACATGAGTTCATGCTTAGTTAACATAAATACATCTGCCCAGTACTTTTAGATGTAAAAGGTCAGTGAAGTTCACTCTGATTTTCTTCTTGACTTGGTTAAATACATTACTGCAGCTTAAGGCCATCAATCTGAAATAGAAACTCAGGAAATGAGATGCCAACAAGAGTGAATGGGATGCTGGTGATTCTGCTTTATGGGAGCTTGTGGGATCCCAGCAGCGCCAGTACAAACTCAGGACTTTTGTTTAATAGAAGCCTCACACACTTTATATTTAGTTTCATTTCCAGTTCAAAACAAAACCTCACCTTCCCTCTAGTTAGAACGACATAAATCTTTCAAAGGTTTTACAAATGGGAAACATGGTTTTACTTTAAAGAGTATATTACTGAAGGATTTCCAAATGAGGGATTTCCAAGTGCAGAATTTTCCTGTATGGCTTTCCTTTGTGTGCATTGTTTTTATGTTATTTTGAAAAGAGGCCCAGCACAATACAAAATAATTTTTTAAACAAGGAGGAAGACCAAAAGGCAAAATTCTAAATCTAATGTGGAACTGAATAATTCTTTTTACGACCCAAAGATTTCCATAAGCAAGAGTCACTTGCAAGTAGTTTTCCAAGTAGAATTAAGAAACTGCGATGGGCTGACTCCGTTAGAAACTTCAACCAAAATCCATGCAGAAAAAGCCATCTGCCTGGCTATTGAATAGCAGTCTGTGCAATGATGCTGTGTTTCAACGGGGATCACTGTCAGTGTGAGGAAGGGCTCCCAAGAGAAAGTGAAATGTGATATTAAGAATGTCAATATTTCACTTTCTAAACTGAAATTCTTGGTAGTGTTGAGGTGATCCATATGTCTTAATCAACTCCTGGTGTTTGAGTGGGAGGAAGCTCACACAGTAACTAGCTGAGGAGGAGGAGCAGTTAGTCAAAATAACTGCTTTTCTCCCTGAGGACTTTTGGGTTCTGGAAATATTTAACAGATGAAATAGCAAGAGCAGCTGTCCCGAGGGAATTATCAGAGAGGCATTTGATATCACGGATCATATAGATTGCTAAATGAATGTTTTGTCTGCGGAGGGCCCGAGGTGTGATAGCACCGAGTGGGTTTGGGGGATTTTTCTGGCTGTTAGGATTGCCAACAGCAGCGTGGCAGTGAAGGCTCTGACGGCGTGGGCTGTGCCTGCTGCCCAGTGCTCTGGAGGGGGATTTGGGGACAGGAATCTCTGATGGAGCCCCGGCCTTTTGAAATGACACTTTGGTGCAGGTCTGCAGAGCCAGGGGTGAGGGATGCTGTCTGCAACCCAAAGCAGTTGTGCCTCTGGGGGTGTTTGCTGCTGTTAGTGAGGCTGCAGGAAGGGTAAGCAGAACACCCATGTGTGTTCAGCTGCTCCTCTGCTGCCTCTCAAGGGCTGGATTTGGGTGGGAATTCCAGTGTCCCCCAGCAGGTGTGGGGGCAGGAGGTGCCCCCACTGCAGCTGTGCCTTTTCCTGGGGAGAGAGCACCCATGCATCCCTCACTCCTGCAGCACAGGGTCACTGACTGCTGCTCTCCTGGGGCAGCTCCACTGCCACTGTGCTTCCCTGCATGCCTGGGAATGGGCTGCTGCCTCAGAATTAATAATTTAACTGATTATGAAGGCACGTTGGCAGATACCATAGTACCCGTCAAATCTAACTGCCTGTAAATTTAATTAGTGTGCAAAACCCAGCTTTGGAGTATACCAAAACTTAATTAGTCAGCAACTTAAGGTTGTTAGCACACTCTCCAGGGTAATAATATCCAAAAAAGGGTACATGAAGGCTGTGATAAAATAATTAAAAGTGTAAGATCCTCATGGCATGTTTTCTTTAGAGCTCATCTCTGGTGTTTATAAATCAGTATGGAGGGATAAGAACAGCAGCACCTTGAAGCTGAGCTCTGATCTGGATGTCTTCCCTCAGTGGTGGGGGAGCAATTAATTAGCAGGTGTGGTGGCTCAGGTCTGATCAATCCCATGCAGAGAGCTGAGCCTGTTCTAGGGAGCATCCTCTGCCTTTATCCATCGTGTGTCTGCCTGCTGGTGGGGAAACCTGTGGTCTTTACGAAAGTACGGACTAGTATTTAACAATTTGGGAACCATGGAATGGCTGGGGGGCTTTCTAACTGAGCTGATGGGGAAGCCTGTAATTAATATATTTAGTCTTTTAAATGAGGTAATTTGGGAAAAGAAATAGAAACTGTTCAGGAGCATTTTCAGCAGATTGAGTGGTGGTGGTGGTGGTAACTTGTCCCAGGCATGTTCCCAGCACTTCAGGTGTCATTCTGGATTACCACAGTGGCTTTGCAGCAAGGGACAATGCCTTCCTACCTGGAAGGAAAGCAGGTTTACAGTTTGTCTGCAGACTCCTGCCATGCAGTGCTTCCATGGAGAGAAGGATGTGTGACTCGCAGCCAGCGTTACTACAGGGAGGTTTTAAACACCGATGGGAAGGCATGGTGTAACTGTGACTCACTGCAGGTTGTTTGAAAGGAAAGGAATGGGATTTAGTAACACTGAGTGTGCCCCATCTGTCACACCCCAGGGATGCACACACTCGTCTTCCTAAAGTTCTGCTGCAGCCCTAAGCTGCTGCAAGATGTTTATCCCAATTACTTGTATTTTTGTGGGAATAGCCTTTCCTATGAATGGAGCATGGACTAAAATGAAAGCAACAAAATTTTCTTCAAGCATCCCTGGGCCTGACTGTGGTTTGTTGCTAGATGCTTGCCCTCTGAGTACTCCTGGGTCTCTCATTATCCCCATGCATCATGGGGAAAAAGAAACAATTAACTTTATGATCCCTGAAAGAGTATGTAAAAGTCAACAGTGTCTAAGAAATGTCTGGAGGCTGAAACCACTTATCCACTTACATTCAAAAAATGAAAGAATTAATAAAACATATTTTGGCTCCTCCATTCCCACTTCACATAGCAAGACAATGAATTCGGTTCCTGTGCCCTGCAGATCTGAGAGAGGAGAGATTTTGGAGGCATGTGAAGCTCTCCTCCTGCCAGAGTCAAACACAGGTACTGGAGCCTCCCTAAATACTTGTGGCATCGATCTCACCCAGCCAGACTCTCCCAGGCAGTGCAGAATGGGGGTAGTGAGTGGGTGATCTGCTCTGGTACTGGGAGAGAAAAAACACATTGCCCGTTAGTACTGGGTTGTCTACCTGGACTGATGTCTCCAGCACTGCCAGGAGACCCCATTCCAGTGTATGGGATTAGTGGAATTATGTTCTGAGAAGGGATCTGGAACCATAGCAAAGAGCCTCTCTGGGCTGGTGTTTCAGGGGACCATCTTTCACAGAATAATGAACAGCCGAATGGAGCCTTGTAGAGTTTTTCTTGAAATCCTATGTTATCATGGGGCAGTGTATCCACATGAGCCAGGGTTTGGTTTTTGGGAAGTTGGCATAAGGAAAAAAGGAGGAGGAGAAGCAAGGCTGGGTGCTGTGTGTGCCTGCATGCAAACACTTTCCCCTGGATTTAATGCACATCTGTTGAGGTTCATTTCACTTTCTGTAGAACCTGAAAGTTCAAAGCCAGTTTTTTTCTGCAAAAGCTCTGTACCACATGCAGAAGGTTTACTTACACCTCAGCCTGTACCTGCTAAATAAGATGATTTGTTGACAATCCTCTGCCCAATTGTGTTTAGCTCTTGGTTTTTGCTATGACTGTCTCATGTAACATCCAGTCACTCTAAAGTCTGTGCAAGTTTGAGATTGACTTTGGCAAATCAGGATTTGAGGTGTTTTTCTTCATCACAGGCCTGTGACAAAGTGAAGAATGGCTGACTGGGTTCAGTAAACCACCAGATTTCTGAGACACAGACTGCACACTGCTGAGTGAGCTTAATTTAATGAACTGAGGGATGCCATGTAATCTAACTGCTTATTATGTTAAGAGGCAGCAGATAATCTAATGATCCACAGGTGGCTATTTAGATTTTACTGTGTGAAGTTAAATACGTGCTTAACGCCACCCCACCAAGCAGTGTTTGTCCCGGTGCTGAACTGGTACAGAGGGGGGCTGGCAGGAGCCCTCCCAGCTCGTGGCTGGCTGGCAGGGTGCTGTGGGTGCCTGCCAGGATGGGGCAGCCTCAGTCTTCCAGGGATCTTTATTTCTGTGAACAGGAGCTCAAAGTTTTAGCAAAAAAACTAGTGGTGATTTGCCCAGGAAAACTTACTGAAAACCAGCAGATACTATTTTTATATTTTAAGGAACACCTGGTAATTTTGTGCCTTTTTATGCATGTATAGGTGCTCTGGAGAAATGCACGTCATTGGTTATTTATATTTGTAGAATGCTTATGTATTTTAAAAAGTTCCTATTCACAGCCTGTAATCAGGCTTTAATCATGGCCTGTAATCACAATCAATAAATTAATAGATTAATTAATAAATTAATGTCAATGAAATATGATTTTTCTATTGATTGTATGTTTATTGATTTTGGTGGCTGGAAGTGCCAGCCTTGTCATTGGGTTTTTCTTCAGAGGAGCAAGCTGAGTTTTAATGAGATTTGTGCCTAGCACTTAGAAACATCACTCTTCAGTGTACCCTGCTCCCATTTTTGGGATCACTAATGTTGTTGATGGAAAACTGCTTTCAATTTTTAACACAAAACTCAACTTTTACTTGCTTTTGGTACTATTCAGTCTAACTGTAATAGTTTCATTTTTTTTTGTTTAAAATTTCAATCATACTTGCCATATGGCAAGCATCATTTATACATAAAAGCTGCTTGCTGTTTTACCTTTGGAAATCATCAGGGCCTTCACAGTAAGAGCTTCCTAACCATCTGCTCCCCTCTCTGACCTCGTGTTAATGTAGACATCTGCAGTTGTGACTCTGGGGTTATTAAACAGCGATGTCCAGTCAAATGCCCTTGTGCCTGCCTTTCCAAAAATTGGTGCTGCAGAAAGCCTTAGCTGCAACAAAAGCCCAAATTTGCAGCTGTGGTGGGCAGGCCTGTGCCCCCCACACCCCTCTGCAGGTCCTGCTGCACACAGAAGCAGAACAGGTGGATTTGGCTGAGGAGACACAGCCATCCCAATTAGCCATGGGTTCAGATTGATATTCTGTAATCCTCTAATGCCAGAGATGCTCCAGCATCAGACTCCATGCTAATCCGTTTTTAGACTATGCTGCATGCATAAAGAAGATTATGCCATTTTAAAATGAGCTAATTATTTGTAGTTAATCAGAACATCCCACAAATTACAGAAGAAAGTGCTGTAGGTTGAAATCCTGTCCTCCATTAAGTCAGCAGCCAGACTCTTCCTGGGTTCAGTGATGCAGGATGGGAGTGCTGGAGTTTGCTTACCCTGCCACTTCACCAGTGCTGGCTACCTCACAGCACACCCTGCATGGCAGGCTTTGGGGTGCTTTGTTTACTTTTGCTTTTTTCTATCGAAATATTATATGCAAATGTTTGTCAATGAGGTGGAAGAGGTGGCTCCTACTAATCTACTGTCTTGCAGGAGCTGAAAACAATGGAGCTAACCACAAAATTTAAATGTCTAACATTTCTAGCGTTCTGAGTTCAGCGTTCTGAGTTCCAGCGTTTGGCACTCTTCATCTGGGTGCTTTGTAAATTGCAGGTGAAGACAAATCATTAATTTGAACACATACGTTTATTAAAAAAAAATGGAAAAGGAAAAGCTGATTTCATTTTGTGGTTGAAGTGCTTTTAATGTTTTTTTTTTTTTAAAAGGCATATATTGCTTACTAGGGCTGTTAAATTTTTTATATACATTTTTGGAATTGTATTCAATTGTAATAATGACAATTAGACTTAATGCATTTGTGTTAATACTGGTCTGTTTTCCCTAAAGCAGAATGCTTTCAAGCAAATGCAATAATTTTGCTATGAAATGGTAAAAATCTTGGTAAATGGTTCAGGTAAGCTCTTGGTCTAACACTGATTCTTGCACACATTAATCCTTTTAAGTGACACAGCAAGAAAATGGTTCTAAAATATATTCATTTGGTGGATTAAATATGGCAGTTAAATACTAGGATTTCTGATAAAAGGCCTCTCTTTTTAATGGCCTATAAGCATAAAATAAATCTTGGTGAGGTGGTAAGGGTTTGGAGGAAGAAACCCTGGGCTGGCAGGTACAGCTGCTTAAGGGTTCTGTTTCCCCAGTCTGTCCCTGTCCCACCTGGGCAGGATGAAGAAAAAGAAATATATTTGTATTATTTGGTGGTGGTAATGGACAGCATGTTTCCCCCTAAGTTTCTTTATTTTTCTTAAATGATCAGTCACATGGATTTGATTTCTGAAGTAGATTAATTTCTTTATGCAACTAGTCAGTAAGAAAATCACTGCAGGAAGTTGAACAAATGACCAGTTCAGGTTACCAATGTGTCTGTTCAAGTCTACAGAGACTAAAAAATGGGTTTAAAATGTGCATGCATTCTCTGAAAAGAGATCAGTGAAGAAAAGTACCAGAAATGCTTTTTCATTTTTTTTTCTTGACCAAGTTTCATAAATACTTTAATATGAAGTATTTGGTTTCCAATTACCTCAATGTATGGATTTTTTAGGAAAGTTGGTGATGTTTGTGTTTTTTGAGAGGATGTGGGTAGGAGGGGAGTGGCAGATGGGAAAGTCAGGAGAAGGTTAGGATATGCTTTTTAAAGGAAATGCAAATAGAAATGTAATTTAAAAATAAAAGTGAAAGGCTAAAAGGGTTTCTGAGGGATCTGTTGGCTGAATTGGGATGGCTGTGCTCTCAGACAAGGGGTGAGGTGCAGTGTTTTAGCTTCTGTCACAGGTCCAGAGCCCTCCTTGCCGGGGAGGAAGGAGTTATGAATTCTGGCTGGCAGCAGTGTGGATGCAAGCTGTCTGTGCTGTTCTCCAGCCCGTGCAGCTCCCGCAGCCTGGCTGTGGCTAAGGGTTCTTTAGGGAGCCTAATTGACCTTGAAATGTGCTGGGAGTGCACAGGACAAAGTCTCTCACTTTAGGGAACTTGTTTATTGCCAGTCTTCTTGTTCCTAAGCCTTACTTTAATTCCTTTCAAATGCCTCTTCTCAAAAATCCCTTTAACAGCTTCATGGGGAAGGAAGGAATCAAGGGGAAATGGTAGTTGTGTTGCAGAGGTGGGTGCTTGTCTGTGGGGAGGGTTTTAAGGAGGGGAGCCCTGTGAGCAGGGCTGTCCATGGGGCTTTTCCTCTCTGGGATGCCCTGTGGACCCAGTGCTGCTGCTTCTGTAGGAGACTGGATCTTCATGGACCTCCTTTCCTTTCTGTCGTGTTGAGACCCGTAGTGGAGCTGAATGGAAAGTGGGAGCTGCATGTTAATTTTGCTGAAGTTGTTTTACTAAACCTTCTCTCTTGTTGATTTGGACTTGAAATAGGCGCAACCACTGTCTCTGTTTGTACTGCCTAATAGGAGGTGAGCAGAGCATGTTTCCAAGATGGCACCATGCTCCTAAAAATGTTTGTGAGTGTGAAGATGAGATCAGTGCACGATGTTCTCTTACATGGTGAGGCAGATGTTCAAATGATCTGCATGTGATTCAGTAGCCATATCCATTCAAGCCTTTGTTGCTTCTGCTACAGCTGTTCAGGTGAATGCACTACAGTTCCTGTATTCCAGCCCCATGGTAAATTACAAAGAATTTGCAGATCCCAGTACCCATGTTCCTTTAGCTCCTGGGATTAAAAAAAAAAAAGAAGAATTTGCCTAAAGCTGTGAAGTGGCTGAATACAGCATGATATCTGGGAGTGGGATGAGTGAGTGGAGTGCCTTGTTCCCACCGGGAACTCCTCGGGAACTCTGCATCTATCTCCTTCCTCAGCCTCTGGCCTGTCCTGCGTAGAGGGGTGAGCTTAAGAGTTGGTCAAGCTTTCTGTTCAAGTTTAAGTCTGAAATTACTTGGTGCAAATTTTTTAACTGCTTGTCTCCATTATTACATCCTCACTACAAGCCATAGTGCAACACTGTTGCCTATTTCAGGATGGCATTTTCGAGTGGTTGTGTCTTTTACATTTTGCTTTAAAAAGCCCTCTTTGTCTCCACCCGCCAACTTGTTTCTGGACTAGACCCACCCATTTGTACTAAGAAGTAATGCCAGTTTGTGCAGAATTATTTTATCACAGAGTCTCTTTTAAAATAGTTTAATACAATTTCTGAAGTGGAAGGTGTGTGCTTTGTCTTGTTACTTCCAGAGTAAACTACTTAATACTTCCTACCACTGTATGATGTGACTGCTGGCAGTTCAGTTAAATGAACTGTTTTTCTGCCCGAGTTAGCCTCTCTTGTTTCAGCTACCTTAGAACAAAAACCTACAAGAGAGCTGGAGAGGAACTTTTTTTCAAGGGTGTGTAGTGACAGGACAAGGGGGCATGGCTTCAAATTAAAAGACTATAGGTTTAAGCTAGATATTAGTAAGAAATTCTTTACTGTGAGGGTTGTGAGCCACTGGAGCATGTTTCCCAGAGAAGCTGTAGGTGCCCCATCTCTGGAACTGTCCACTTTGGGCAATGTGGTCTAGTAGAAGGTGTCCTCCCATGGTGTTTAGAATTAGGTGGTCTTTAAGGCTGCTTTCAATCCACACTGTTCTGTGCCTCTATGATTCTATGTGGTGCTCATTGCACAGCCAGAAAATTTGGGCACAGGGAAGCAAAGAGACTTGACCATTTCCATTCTGAGGAGGGATTTTGGTCTATATCTTTTGAGAGTCTACTAAGTAGCAATTGGCTCTGGTAAGGTTTAGGAAAGGAGTTCTGTAGAAGTCCTGTCTCGGTCCATCCTGTGGTGGAAGCTTGATGTAATCTTTGTGCAGAAGGCAGCAGTGACATTTTGGGTGTGGCTGATCAGATTTGGACCATGAGGTGGGAGAGACTCGCACCTGGGAGCCCCCCGAGTGGTTCCTGTTCCCAGGGATCCGTGAGTCTGCCCAAATGCCCCTTTGTGCACAGTTGCTCATTTTTCATTAGGTAGTGATTTGATTAGATAAAAATAAAAGTTGCTTGAGCACTCACTTTTGCAGTGATGCATAACAAATTTATGCAGATTCAAATAGGACTAATCTGCATGCAAAATATAAAATGTGATTACTAACCCGTATGCACCTGTACTGAAGTTTAATTGGGTACAAATATGAACAGGAAGAGAGAAACCTAACAAAATGTACAGCCTTGAATTTGGGTATGAATTAATGCAAAGAGATCCTTATAGTGTAAATGATGATTCAGGTGTTTCCAGAGTAAATGAAATATTTCAGTAGTTTACGAACACTTATTCTTTAACTTACATTGACTTTATTAAAAAAATACAGTCTTGTTTTCTGCAAACTTTTCACCTTTTGCTTCCTTTAGCTATAATGTTCTGATGGCATTCAGTTCATGTCCAGGATCACCCTGAAAACACAGACGATTGATTCTGATCATGTGTAAATCAGTTGACAATGGTTGTAGTTTCCTTGACATAAAGGAAACATTATCAGTGCTAACAGTGCATTGGGAGGTCAGGACTTAAAGTCAGGAGAGCTTTAAAGAACATGTTATTACTCATTTTCATAATAATTTTGGTGGTGTTCAGTGATTCGTTCATCTAACACTGCAGCTTGTGTTCAAACAGAGTATTAGAGCATATCACTTGCCCATGAAGGTCTCCATGGTCCAGGGAGGTTGGATGTCAGTGGAAGTGCATTTCAGCTGATGTGTCTTTCTTCCAGGATGCTCTGAGAAGGCTGATAATGTTCTGTCGTTTAGCAGGGCACACATCTGAGGGGAGACTCCAGCACTTGTAGTACCCATCTTCAAAAACAGAACCCATGTAATTTCTGTAATGAAGTGAATGGAAAGTATTGGGGCTGGTACCATTCCTGCACTGAAAAGGTGGCATTGCTTGAGCCTGGTTTTGTCACTCACTGAAGCTGGTACAGGGTATGTGCTGGGAATGTAACCCCTTGCCTGGCTGAGGAGGCCTGGGCAGTAAGGAGCACAGCTTGTGCACGGTGTGGGCACCCTGGTCATTAGAAAGTAATATTACTGTCTAATACTTACTTATTTCTAATAATTATTTCCATGTAAAAGCTTTCCCGAGTGGGTTTCTTGGGGACCAGGCTCGTTTCAATGAGAGAGATGCTGTGATGAGGAGAGCCATTCTCAAGAGGACCTCCTGAGTAAACATTGCACATTGTGAACACCAGCAGTTGTAGCTGAGCCCTGCTGAGCCCTTTGGGTTAAGAACAGCTCTTGCTAAGAGATTTCTGACACATTTTGATGGAGACCAAATGTAAGTAGTGGGAATGCTTTAAGTAAACTGAGCTGACATCAAATAATCAAAACCACTTAACACTGTGACACAAAGTGACAGCATCACAGAATTTCAAAATTTAAGTTGACACTCTGTCCTGTGCATTAGTGGATACAAGAGCAAACAGCACCATGGCATGGGTTAGTTATGGAGCGTCAGGATTTCCTCTGAGTGGCTGTGACACTGTGAGGCTGGCCTGTGGCCCTGGTGTTGTTTCATACAGAGGAGTGGGTGTGTATACAAATGAAGAAGGCCATGGAAAGGTGTCTTGAACAGAAGGGTCCCAGTGGAGCACTGTGTGGGAGAGTGGCTCGGGCTGTTTGCTGGAATGACCGCTGTGCTCGTTGGAAGCTGTGTGATGAGAGAGAGTTTGTGACTGGAGCCTTGCTGTGCAAATTTATCCTTGTTTAATATGAATATCCCCAAATGACTGTATGGGGAACCATAGGTTCAGATTTCTCTTGAAGTTTTTCATCCGAGACCTCTCCATTTATACATATTTCCCAGAGGAAACAGCCTCTATTACTTCCTTTAAGCAGTTATCCAGGATATATGCTACCCACAACAGCTGCTGCTTGCAAGAACCTTCATTTTGTTAATGTTACCTTTGCCAGAAAATATTCAAAACAGAAAATGAAGTATCTGTAGTGGTGTGTTCAACTCAGCAGGAAGCTACATTGGTGCCAGAGCAGAGTGAGACAGAATAGTACAGTTCTGTACCAAATAAATTATTAATCTTTAACGTGTAAAAAGAGGAGCTGTAGGAAGAAAGAATGGTATGATCTGGCAATGCTTGCAAACACCTGTGAGTCTTGGGGCTGCACTGAATTTCCAAGAAATATCTTTATGTTCTAGGCCCTTAAGAAAATACAGTGAGAGAGCCACCTAATCTGTTTATCCACTGCCAAGCACATTGCTGGCTTTACCAAGCCCTGCCACATCTTGGTTATCAACTGTTTGATCAGGCAGATGGGAAAGGGTTTTATTCTGCAGCACCATCTGCAAGGTTTCAGAGTTAATAGTGAACTGAAGACAAGAATAACTTGTTCCACTGGAAGATCTGATAATTGCTTATCAACAAGTGACTAAGTGACTTGAAAACAGACAAATGAGAATGTGCCAGTGTTGAAGGTGAATGGGCTCTGAGAGGTCAATGTTCAGGGAGTATTTGTTGGGCCTCAGGTTCCTCTGACAGCACTCGCCTTTTCAGAAGGCATTTGCTAGTGTCAGAATGGTATTTTAGAGAGGTTATCGAGCCCTTGAGGAGAATGGAGGAATTTATTAATGGAAAAGGGGGAGAAAGTATACTGATGAGAAAAGGAAGGGAGATGGCAATGAGGAAGGCTTGTCGTTTCTGTAGTCATTCTGTATTTAGGTGGACTCTGTGCTCTCATATCTGTGAACAGTCAGTGAGTATAAATGCTCCAGGGAAAGGTTGTGTTTCAAGACAAAATACTCTGATATTCCTGGCTCAAGTGAGCTCATGGTGTATATATAGCAAGATACAGCTTTGACTGTGTCAGTGGCACGGCTTGGGTGACGTGGCATCATCCGGCAGTGCTCTAGAACATGTTCAGGCCATGGAGGTGTGATGTGTGGGCATAACAGTGAATGCGTATTTAGAGCTTGACTTTACATTTGGGTAGAGAAAAACTGAGTTTTCCATTTTGGTTTACCTAGGGTTTGGGTTTGCAGGGTGGTGTGGGAGTACCCTGAGCATTTACAAAAGGGAATCCAATGAAGTGCTAGAAAGTCACCATAGAAACATTAATGTGTGGAGAGTATGACAGAATTGTTTCTGTAGACACTTCCTGAGGTTTTAAAGGCTGATACTTTTCAGAAACAGTGGAGTGCATCCAATTAATTGAAATTGGAAGTTTCAGAATATTAGATTTGCGTAACTGTGTGGAGGGCTGGAGATGCTTTTGGATCAAGTCTTCTGCTGTAGTGGGCAAATAGATCACATACTCCCTTCAATTTTATCAAGATATCCTGTTCATAAGCATTTGGATCCAGGCTCCCAGTACTGCTGCTCCCTCAGAACCACTGGGCTCTGCTGACTGGACACCTTCTCATACCTCAAAGGTTTCCATGGTTACTTGGAGCAGTGTAAATAGCTTTTCTGCCTCCCTGGTTCTTTCCCCTGTTATACTTATGAGTCCATTATTTTGCTACTTTCATCTTGTAAAATTGAATCTCAGTTTGCCTGGTCTTCTAGATTATCCTTCTTAGCACTTCTTTCAATGTAAATTTCTCAGTCAAGGGTGACTGGAACTGTGCAGTTTGTCCCATCAACTTATGTCCCATAGATGCATGAAGTCTGGCAGTAGATGTGTCCAGGGGCCAAGGATTCGTTTCTTTTTGGCAAAAGCTTCGAGGTGGTTTTTGAGTTCCTTGTGAAATTAGATGAATTGTCCTTTACAAGAGGTCAGAATTGTTATTAGTTCACATGTCCAATGCTGTGAGGGAATATTAAGCAGTAATTAACCATTACATCTGTTTAAAATTCCCATGGCAGTTCTTCTTCCACAACAAATAACCTCTTGCTCACTGGCAGTTTCTGTGGTGAAATGATAATTTGTCTATCTTTATATTGTTTTGGAAGAGTAGAGAACTCAAAGAGCCCTTGGAGGTAATTTTTGTTTCCCAATTGCTTTGTGAGTGCTGTTGGCAGTGCTCTGTAGGGTTGTCTCACCAGGACATCTGAAAGCTCTGGACGTTCTTAGAGAACAGATGAGGAGCTCAAAGCTTTCATAAGTTCTTTGCTGCAACCAAAAGCTGCTGAGGCAACTGGAAACATGCACAGGACAGTTGGTGAGAACTGTCTGTGAGAAGGGAGAAGCCATTGAGATTTTGTGTCTGACTTGGAATTTCATGCTGTGTTGCTTTTGGTTTTATTTTTTTTAAACTGATCACCATAGGGTCCTGTAGGGCCTTTGTTTGAGGTGTGTTAATTGCTCAAATCAGTGGCCCTGTCTTTGATAGAGCTGGTCATCTTCCAGGAATTTCTTTCATTACTTCACAATGAAATATTTAAGACTCCACATTCATAGAAAACTTTCTCCAAAGAGCTACTTCTTGTCTTGGACCATCATACTAAATTATCTACCAGCCTCCTGATTCTTTTCAGAAGTAATGGCTTGACCCAGTTACATAATTCATTCCTCATCATTTTTCTGAAGTTTTTGGATGGTCATTTATTTCCCATCTCATTGAATATCAAAATGACCTGTCCTATATTTTTCTAGTTATTTAGCTCCTGTTGGGTAATGGGAGTTTGTAGAGGTTTGGCTTTCAGTACTGAACAGCCATGTTTCAGTGTATTTTGTAAGTTCTCACAGGAACTGTTTGGTAATGGCTTTTGTGTTGTGCTGGACTGATGCTCCCTGATGCTGCACAGTTAAAAATCTTCATCAGATGCCTTGGTTTTAAGCAACCACCGAACAACACTCTGAAATTTGCTTGCGCTCTTTTTTTTCTCCTTCCCCATTCCCAAATATTGCTAAATTATCTTGGTTATAACTAAGCCTTGTTTTTTTCCTATCTTAAAAAAAAGTCTCCTTGAGAATTTGCAGCTGTAATGTCACATTCTCTTATTGCTAATACTCACTGTAGATTGTATTTTTCTTCCCCAATACTTGTCAAAACGGGAAGTGGGTGGGTTTCTTTGTGCCTTGATAAATTAAATCAGTTCCAATGAATGGCAGTGGGCTCCCACTCTGCATGTCATCCTTGCTGTGAATTTTGAAATGGCATGCATGGTTCTAATAAAATTTTGTCTGTGCTGTTATTGTAGTGCTATTTTTTAATATAACGTTTACGAAAACATTGGCAATCAAAGAACATGTTGCCATTTGTGCTAATTTCAGGAGATGATCACAGGGCTATGTAATTAGCATTGATTAAACAAGGAGCTGAATGGAGAGTGGCTACTTATGAGATGGAAGAGCAGGACATTTTCACTGCTAGACAAGGAACACTTTACAGTATGTTAATGAATCACGACAGCTGGAGATTTCATAAAGGCCAAATCAGAGATGATTGCTTCTGTTACAAGGCAATAGGTAGGTCACTGGGCATTATAAGATACTTAGAATGGTATCCTGTTGTACTGTGGGGAAAGTGAGAGATTTATGTAATGGAAATCCTGTTTCACAGCTCTAATAAGCTTGTTAATAACAATTCAGTGTGTCATGGCACTTAGTAAGGATTTCAGATTTTGTAGTGTAGAATGAGGTGAAAGATTCAAGTGGAAGAGGAGGAAACATGTTGCAGTGAAGATTTTTTTTGTGCAGCAGTGTTGTCTAGCAGCACCCTTTAAGAGGCTTTCATAGACTGCAATTTGAAGTGCAGTTGCACAGTGTGAAGACGGGGCGGTTCCACTTGTGTTGTCTTTGAGCGACCTGCCTGCCCTGAAAATGTGCCTACAGTAGCAGAGAATTTGGTGGTGGGAAAAGTTTCCTTTTGTCATTGTGTGATGAGCCATTGTTGCATGAAGTGGCATGTGTTGAAGCTTTTCTGAGCTTGCATGGGAAAACCCTTGTGCAAACAACTCAAAAACTCGAGTGCTTCCTCCCCCAGTTTGTAAACAGGTTGCTGTGGGTGGGATTTGATAGGTGCAGGCTGTTTTTCTCTCCTTGGCATTCACCCACCTGCAGATTGATGCTACCAAATGGGAAAGGAGTAGAAAATTAGTGTGTTGGAATCTAGGAATGAGATTAGTGAGTTCTAGTTTAGTATCCCGTTGCAGTGGACTTCATGCTATGCACTGGTGTACCTAACTCATTCATGCAGTAGAAATGCCTGAGGTACTGTTTGGATGAATCTACCCTGATGTAGCAGCAGTGAACCCTTTGAAGAACTCTAGTTCCCAAACAAGCAGAGTGCTTACATCATTCCATTTCCCATCTAATTCTCTTCAGGCTTGACTGTCCCTGTAAGTTCTTGTAAGGGCTATTCAGCTCTGCCATTCTGCTCAGGCCCAAAATCCCAACGTCAGGGCAATTCCCAAAGTCAGTTTTCTCTTCTGGCCATCAGAAGAACTTGTCCATGAGGATCAGTCTTTCTAATGGATGTTGCATCTGGAACTAACCACTTGTTCATTCTACAGCAGTGTGAAAGTCTTACATTTTTACCGTTTGGTGTCATCGTGGGCCACAGCAGCATCTGCGTGAATCTGCACAAAACCTGTCTGCAGAAGGTGCTTTTGTTTCACCTCTTCACTCAAGTTTTGAATCATATGTATAACCACAGTTCTGTCCATTCAAATTCTAGTTCAACACTTCAGTAGTGGTTACAGTTTTTTTGCTTGTTGGTCTGTCTGGGACATGATGCGACATCTGTGAAACATGAACCCTCTAATAACTGGAGAGCAGCCTGGAGCAAAATCTGGCATGTCTGAATAGCTCCACAGCTGCAGAAGAGGGGAGGGAATGCAAGTTTTTTGGTCTAGGCTTTCTGTGACTGATCCTTTTCTCCTCATTAACCCGGCTCCTGGAATCTCACAACAATTTTGTACGTCTGAAACCCTTTTCTAGGCTTCTCTACAGAGGGCAAGGGCTGTGTTTTTTGTTAGAACTTGACTTCAGTGATATAGCACAGCATATCTTTGCTCTTGCTTCCAGATCACCTACTCATTTCTGAACTATGCAATGTTTTGATAGAGGTGAGCACATAAGAACTTAGTCCAGGTTGCTTGTGCATTGCTGTGTTGTGTTTGTCTGCCGTGGATCCAGTTAAAGGAGGACGTCTCAGGGCTGTAGAGGTTGTGCAGTTTTTGGTCTGTTGCCTGTTCCAAGTAAGGTTTCTCACTAGGAAAAGTCATGCTGGTAAATAGGTATCAGCTGTCAGCTTCACCTTTTTCTTTCTTTAGTTCTTTCCTTATGTTTTCTTCTCTCCTTCTTGAAGGAGTGTGATGACATAGGGTTGTTCCCTAATTGCAGCAGAAGCCTAGGTGGGGAATACATTAGAGCATGAACAAACAGGAATCTGCTAGATAAACATTTAATTTTTGCCTGCCTACTTCAATTTTAAGTCCCAGAGGACAGGTTCCTACTATCACTGAACCTCATTATAGTTTTATCTCTGGTCTTATAATAAAATCAAAAGCATTAAGCAATTGGAGCTGTCCTAGGCTATTTAGAATCGATTCAGGTAACCACTAATTGCAGTTTGCCTCCCAAATACTGTGGAAGTTGAAGGTCTTTTGCTGTACGTGGTGGTCAAATATCTTCTTGAGACAGTGCACAAAGCAAAGTTAATAGCGACCAGGGTTATTTAATATCCTAAATAAGGATACAGAGGAGGAAGTGGAAAGCAATCTGGCAGTGTCTGCTGAAGCTGCTGGCATGGTTTTGTTACAAATTAACTGTATCAGAGTGAATTAGAAAGGGAAAAAAATGTTGCAAATGTTCTTAAGATTTGGGCAGTGAATTAAGATGGGCTTGTATATGTGGCTATTTTCATGTTTTCTGTGGAACTAGTTCATGTGGTTCCAATTATTCATTTAAGTTCCCTATTATTATCTTCAGTTTCCTGAGTGTATGATTTATGTATCTAAGTCTATTAAAGCCAAATGCTCAAATTGAAATTCACTGCACATTGATTAAATTGGATGTATGCATTACTTAAATAAATTACGTATGTTAAAAAATGACTCTAATAGTTACAATTTGCAATTCGAATGACCTATAAAGCAAGGATTATTTGCCAACAAAATGTTTGAATAATATTGATTAACGAACATATTAGAGAATGTCATGAGTTCATTACAATCAATGAAAAAAGAAAAAATACTTATCAGATGTTATGTAACTGTTTGTTCAGTGGAAAATCAAATTCACAACACGTTACTTGGAAAATCCAGCTGAATGTCAAGGATACATGAATGAATGAGGTGTGATGAATGCACCTAATTGCACATAATAGTTTTAAGAAGGTTTGCTTTCTGCAAATAGGCGTCTTTTTTCTGTGAAGAAAGAGAAAAATTGAACACCATGGTCATGCTGCATGCACAGAAGGTTGTAGTGGTGTGGTTAAAGTGCTCATTCCTTTTTGTCTCCAGAATTAAAACATGATCCAGACTGAATCTTGTCTTGGTGGTGCTCCCCTCTTCTCTACAAACCTGAGTGTGGGCTTCCTGTTTGTCTGCTTGAGTACTGGGGTGTCTGGGGCTGCTTTGCTCACCAGTGGGAATGTGGGTCTTCTGGGAGGGCAAAACTGATGTGTAGAGGCTTTTTAAAAGGAGCTGGTAGCTAAGGGACTCAGTCTCATTTCTTTTGTAAAAGTTGGTTTCTAACAAGATATTTCTATTTCATATGCTAATGTTAAAGTGGAGTATTGGAATGGGTAGGTCTGGCTTTATAAAGCTCTTCTCTTATTGTTTGCTCTAGTCCTTTTGAAAACAAAATAGTACCCTAAAACCTATAAGCTGTTGAGTTTTTAGTGTGATGGAAAAATTATACAACAAACAAACCCAACAAGCACAGACTGTGCCTTCCCGATCAAACCAAATTATTTTTTTCCAGTACCAGCTTCCAAATGCCAGCAACCCATAAAGATTCAACCTCCCTTCTAGCCTTCTCCAAGACGAACCACTTTGTTTTATAAACCTTCTCAATGGTTCATGTATATAGCAATAACACTAATGAAAGGTATAGAGTTTTATTTTAATGTATAGACAAAGCAGCTCTTTTTTTCTTTACCAAAAGTTTTAACTGTAGGACATGTGAAAACAGGTACTTTAAGGGATGAAGTGCTCAGAAAAATTACCAACAGATTGTATGGGGATTTTAAAAGGTCACACCAGTAATGAGTGTATTAAGAGGAAAAGGGCATGTTAGCAGGAAATGGGCAAAGATGGATGTCAAATCTTGGATGTTAAAATACTTCATTTTAGCCTGGTAGAGAAATCTCTGTGCATTACTGAAGATGTGTGTTCCTTATCACCTTCCATCAGTCCTCATTAATTTCTGGGAAAATGCAAAAGGCAAGATTAGTTCCAGTTGACTGAGGGCTGGAACCTTGGCATTTCTTTCCTACTTTATGGATGTTCACCTTGAAATTTATTTGGTCATGGTGGGAGACAGACAAGTATGTTAGTGTCTGTTGTGTGTTGTTGACAGGACGCACAAGACAAGTGTGTTGTTGGCCTTTTGTTTGTTGGATTGGTTCCTCCGCTGTGTTTTAAAAATCCCTGTATGTTTGTTTATATTTTCCCACCTGGGAAAAAAAAAAAAAAAAAAGAAAAGGGATTCTGAGCTGTTGCAGTCTAGGATTTTAGGTAGTGCTGCAGGATTGCCTAAGCAGCCTGGGCTTGTGCATCTGGCCAGGAACAAAAGATGCCACAGTTGTGTTTTCCCCCCACTCTTCTCACTAATTGTAATGTTCTTTATTCCACACCACCACAGCCTCTACAAAAAGCATTGTGGCAGGTCTGAAAACCAATTTATTTGTTGGAATAGTACTTGGCAATATTACTGAGTTCTGAGCTCAACAAAGATCAGAGATGTGCATATGCAGAGCAGCAGCTGAAATACACAGTGCAACAAATTATGGACAGCATTTTTATTATTCATTTATTTCCATTATTTCTGTCAAGTAAAAATCCTGTGGGGGGAGTGAGTTAAATACTTGTTTTTGAAGTTTTCTTTAGAATTATGTTTTTGCTGACTCTGCAAATCAGGCATTTCTAAATGCTATTGCAGTTCTCTTGTAGTGAAGGGAATTGTATTTCTGTCCTGTGAAGTACCACATGCCTGGCTCTATTTGTTATCTTTCACCGTCATGGAAGTGTATTTGAAGAATAGAATCTGCAAATACAGTTTAGGCAGAAGAGAACAGAATATGAATATGAACAGTTCCGAAAAAGCCCTTATAAAATAAAGAGATTTTACTGTAAAGAAAGTGGAGGCCTGATATTATGTGGTGTTGAGCACCCTGTATATCAGTGGCAGTCAGCCCCTCTGAATTTTAAATTGTAAGGTGACTTAATAGTCAGCAGCTGGACTCTGACAGGATTGCCAAAGGACCCTGTTCCCCCTCTTATGTTTAAATTGTGCTACCCCGACAGTAATGGTGTGTTGTGAAGATTAGGCAGGCTCAACATTTGAATTTGAAATTAATTTTATTTGTTACATTTAATTAATTATAATCCCTAAAATGTACAGTGTAAAACACACAAAATGAAAACAAATGACCATCTGTGGCAATTTAACATTTATTCTGTGATTAAAAAAAAAAAAAAAAATGAAAGAGGTAGCTTTATCTTGAAAATTACCTTCGAGGTAAAAGGTAATCCCCCAAATCTGGCTGCCAGATAGGAAAGTGTAAACCTTTGTGCATGTTTCCTATACAGGGCTTTTTCCTCTAATGTAGGCCTATTTTTACTAGGTTTTTAAGAGAAAACTATTAATTTTTATGAAACTTCTTGTACTAGGAAGTAAATAAAGATGCATGTACTGAGAAGTACTACCTCATCGCAAATGTGGTCTTTGCCAGAGCCTGCTGGACTCAGTAGAGAAGACTCTCTCTTGCTTTTATGTTGTTTAGAACATATTCTGAAAAGTGTTCACAATATGGAAAAATATGGAAAAAAACCCATGGATATGTCTGAGTTAACAGAGGGCAGCAGATGCATGCTTGGGGTGACTCTCATTCCAGGTGGTTGTAGCACTGCTAGGAATCCAGAAGGTGCTCATTAGAGAGAAAGCTATTGCAGTTATTTCTGGTCATAAGACATGGGATCCATCCCAGCAGAAAAAGCTCTGGCTTGTGCTTGTGCTTGTCGAGCTAATTTTATAGCAAATGTTTTTGTTTAATGTAATGGAGCTCCAGGTACTGCAGATTTTACAAGAGTCTCCAGCCAGATGCTGAACTGTTCACCTCCAGGAAAGTGTGAGAGAAAAGTCTGGGCTGTACAGGAGGTGGGTGACTTGGGGGTGAAATGTCAAGACCAGATCTCAGTGCTGGCAAGGGAACTGTGCTGAGGATGAGCCAGTGTGTCCTGCCTAGGTGAGCTCTGGACTTGCTCTGTCAGGTGACCTCCTTGTGTGGTAGGGTCAGTACCTTCAAGCCAGGCTCAGGACTTCAGTGGCTGTCTGATACGAAACTCATTGAAATAAGGCTTTTCACTGCTGGCAGTGGGCTGCCTCTCATGTTTTTGTGTGCTCTGAAGATGTAATGTTTTAAGTCCTGTAGCTGATTTAAGGGTAAGGTGTGTTTGGGTCTATTAGTTTCAATAAAATGCAATTTTACTTTAGTCACTCAGTTAATCTAAATTGTTTGATGCTGCTGAGGCTGGTTGGAAAGAGCAGGTAGCTTAAATTGCTGAAAGAACAAAACCCAGCTTTATGTGGAAGCTACAGAATTCACTGCACTGTCCAAAAGTGGCACAGTAGTAGTGAAAAACTGCTTTGTGTGCTGATGCTTTCTAAGCTCATCTGCTCTGCAAATGTCCCTCTGTGATGACAGATTTGAAAAAAACAAAAAAAACCCAGCTTTGCCTTTGGAGAATTTTGTAAGCGGGTGGAATATGTTGAGACCTGGCCCCTGTGAACAAAGCGTAGCCGTGCTGGCACCTTGACTGGGCTGTCACATCCATTAGAGGGTGTGTGAGCAGGGCAGTGCGGGAGTCTGCAAACTTGAGCTTGAGAAAAACATTAACATTAATGTCAGCAGGACCAAATCTGCCCACCTATTAACTTGCCTGAACTCGGAGGCGCTTCTGCTGGAGCTGGCTTTAGCTGCAAGGCCCTGTGCATGTCACTGTCTGCAGGAGCAGAGTGCCTCTTGCTTGGCTCTTCCCAGCCTCCCTTCCAGCACTGCTGGGGAAGTGTGCCCAAGGGGTGCCTGTCCTGTCAGGCTGGGGCAGCTTTACATCCCTTGCCTTCCTCCTTGGGGTGTATTTTCTGAAACTGTGGTTGCTGGCTTGCACAGAGATTCATTTTTGTTGTGCTTGGCTTTTCACACAAGTGTTTCTAGATTTTCCTCCCTTTGCTAGCTCTCATAGATTTTCTTTTGTATTTGTTCATCACTGGCAAGATCTTGTGTTTCTTTATTATTAAAAAAATACAGATGGAATAAATTAAAAGCAAGTGAACTGCAGTGCTTCTTATAAAACATGATGTGTTCAAAACCAAGTTGTATACTTCATTTTTCTCATCAAAATTAATTGTATTTCTTGACCTAAAGAGGTTATAATATTTAAGCTCCTACTTGTAATAAATCCAGCTTCTGCCTGCTTTGCTCACACTATGTTCAGAGCAAATATTTCTGATTTTTTAGGAAGGCTATTAAAATACTGCTTTGAGAATATTTTTAACCTTACAAGAGATATCCTCTTGTTTTCTGTTCTGCTGTGGAGAGGTGTGCCTCTCTTGAGTTGTGCTGGTTTTTGCAGTTTTGCCAGGCTGAGGTGTGAAAACAAGGCAGCACTAGGCAAGGCAGAAGGGTGCTCAGGCAGGGGCAGTGCCAGCAGCTGCTGCTCTGCTGTGTCCTCGGCAGTGCCAGAGCCCTGGAGAGCCAGGCTGGGCTCTGTGGGACAGGACAAGCCATATGTGTGAGCAGGAGATGGCTTGGTCCCAGCACCAGCTGTTGTTGACTGTCTCTCTGCTATCCCATCCCCAGCAGCAGGAACAGCAGGTCTGGCTTCTCATGTGTCTCCCACAAGCTGGAACAGCCTCCGCCTGGTCCATAGGCAGCAAAATTCGATTTTGCCTGCGTGACTGGAGACCTTTAGCAGGGCTGATGTGGCAGCTGCTGCCTGCCCTGGTGCTGGTGTGACCTGGAGAAGGAGGTGCTCTACAAGTGCTGCTTAATGGCTACATCTTGTGTAGCACAACCACATTCAAAACGGACCTTGCTAGAATGTGTGCAAGACTACAATCACCTGTCCTCACTCTCTCGCTAAAGTGTGCTGTTCCCCCGGTTTAATTTTTCTAGACACGTCTAGAAGGGGAGCTGGGCTGAATACTGGGTGGGCAAATGGAAATCAAAGTGCTGTCAGCCACTGAAGCATGTGAAAAAGCTCGTTCTCTCTTTTGGCTGATCTTTAATGGAGTTGCTCTGGGTGCCTTTGCTCTGGGAAAGTGCACTTTCAGGCTGTGACTCAGAGTCCTTGAATGGGTTTGTGGTCTGCAGGGATAGGGAATAGCTCAGGAAGAGACAATTTTCTTTTTCCTCTTGTGTATTTCTTAGAAAAGCATAACAAAACAACAACAACAATTTCCTGTCTTCAGCTGCAGAGTGTGATGAACTCTGGTTGAAATGCCAGCTGTATTCACTTGTGTTTTCCCTCCTGTGCCATCTCTTCCAGCAAACTTTTACAGCTGCTGATTACACAAAGACAACAGACATAAGCTGATGTGCTGCTGGAGCTGCTGCCTAATGCTGATGGGTATTTTGGTGCTGCAGCCTGTTGAGTATATGTGATAATTGGTTTCCCTTTTGGTCTTTGAGGACAGAAGATGCAATTAGCATGTCCGGCATATTTTCTTTCATACAATCTCAAAATTGCAATTCTTTTTAGTAACCCTGAGAAGTCTTTAAATTGGGAATTGATTCTTACATTGTGAAGTACCTTTGCTTTCTGAGCATCATAAGCAGTTGCTTGCCCTAGCGGCTGCTCTCTTGTTGTGTTTGAATTCAGTTGTGGAGTCACAAGTGCAAGTACAAAATCCTATTGAAGTACACCAAAAACATTAAAGGCACTCTGCAAAGCTCTTGTGACTTGAAACTTACACCGAAGGGTAGGTGCCAGCCCTCAATTCGTCTTCCAGGAAAGGCTCGAGGAGCTTGTAGGTGGATGATGGGGAATATTTACATGTTAAACATCAGGTAGGGTTACACAGTGTACTGAAAACAACTTGCGTTGCACCTCCAAGTTTACCAACATCTGATTTCTAGCACCTTGCCTCTTCTGAACAACAACACAGCCAGCCTACACTGCAATCTGTCCGTCTGAAGGCTGCATCTGAGCAGAAAATAACAAAATGTGGGGGTGTATGGATTCAGGTGTGCACATACCTGTATACAGGTCTCTGTGAGTATTTGAGACAGTTTTCCCTACTAGAGAGGACTGGAGGCTTTCCTGGGCTGCTGGAGGGAAGCTGGTAAGATCAAAGGCTGTATGCCCATTGCCCACACATCCCGGATTTGGGAGGACATCCCCAAAACTTGCTTTTTCAGACCTTGGTCACTTCACTAACCTGCCTTTAAAATTACACCATTTAGCAGCAGCCACTTCAGATTTGCAGCAGTTACACTTTTCTAATTACAGACAGAAACTGTTGTCTAAGAGACAACTGTATGGAAACTGTCAAATGCTGACATTTCACGGCAACCATGGGAGCTGGAGATCTGTTTTGGAGGGGTTCCTAAAAATACTCCATAAAAAGTGAGTTTAAGATATATTACATGTTTAAAAAATTTATTATATGTTTTAAAAATCTTCTCTGTCAGTGAATTTAGTATTTCATTAGAAACTACATATCCTACAATAAAAAAGTGAAAAGTGCAAATAAAATACAATGTTTGTGTTCATTTAGCTGTTTCTTTAGAGTTATTACTAGCAAAGTAAATTTGGAACAACCCCTATTAGGACTTCTAGTCCTCTCTGTAGAGTCCTAAGCCTGGCATATAGCCATTAATTTACCAACTTTGAAAGGATTTTTATCTAATAAAAAGAGAGATGAGTAAAAGCCTTCATGTCATTGCAGGCACAAAGATGCAATTTTGAAGACGTTATCTGAAGCCCCTTTGATACAGCCTTGGTGCTTTGTGGAGAGGAAAAGGCACTCAGAGCTTTGCTCACTGTGTTCACAGTGCCCACCCTGCTGTGCCAAGGAGAGGGATGAGGTGAAAGCTGGGGTCTGGCAGTGTTGGCTGGCAGGTTTCTGTGCACAGCTCCTGCTTAGGCTAACGAGAGCTAGTGCTTGGAGTATCAGATGTGTCACTGAGAAGGATGGGAAGGAATGAGGGAGCAAAGGAGAACCTTTGCCTAATGCTTAGCAATGCACAACAGACAGGAGTCAGTCACAGCTGGAGGTGGTTCATATCTAGGTGCACGTGAGGGTTAAAATCTGCCTGCAGTTAGCCGAGCTGGGCATAAGTGGGCTCAGGGAACTGTGGATTGACTCCAAGGAATAACAGGGCTCTGCATTGCACAGGTCTCAGTGAGCTGATCCAGTGAAAATCCAGAGGAAGTGACATGGTTGGGTCCAGGAGGAGGGTGATGGTGATGCTGTGTAGAGGCTGCCCCTGTTTGGACACCATCTCAGTTTGCTGCTTCTATTTTCAGTTAGTTTGGCTTGGAAACAAGGTTTGAAGAAAGGCAGGCACTGAACATCAAATTGTGCTATCAGGTGTGTGGTGGCAGGCATACAGAATCTGGGATTGCCTTGAGCTAGGAGGGGAAAGGATGGATCCCATTAGTTGGCAAAGCCAAGGTGCATGTTGGGGAGCAGCCAGTATTGGATCTGAGAGGGTGGCTGGGAGAATCCTTCTCTGTCCTGGAAGATGTTGAAATAGTCAGGAAGGAGAAAACCCCTATAATCCAATTTCCTTTGTTTAGCAAGACAAATGTTTTTAACTGCAAGAGATGGGTAAGGTAGGGTAAATTATGCCAGAAGAGTGGCTGGGGCTGCTGTTGTGCCCTGGATTTTGTGACTGAGCAGGTTAGATGTGCGGGAAGAGTCTCATCCTGCTGGGCACCCTGCAGGTCATGTTTGTCAGCTCGGCCATTTTCAACCTAGTCTGGCGTTGAAGATGCAGCCTGCTCATTTTTCACCTGCAAGGAAGAATGTGTACATCTGTGCTGGGCCATTTGTAAGAGGAGATCTCTCTTGCCTTGTGTATTTTGTCACCTGGGAGCAGTGACATTGCCAGATACCAGCATGTGCAGTGTGCATGCAGGTGCTTGTTGTTTGATGGCTGCATTCAAGTGTTGGTGCTTTTGAAAAATCTCTTCTTGTCTTGAAGGTTTGATGAACCATGGGTCATGCACAGGAGATGAATTGGCTTCTGCTGTTTGTAGCATCAGTGTTGTTGCTATGAACTGTACTTCTTCACCTTGCAGAGTGGTTGTTGCAGAAGCTTCTTCCTGTATCTCAACTACAATAAATGGTTCGACCTTCAGTTTAGTTGGCAGAAGGTTAGGATGTAGAGTTGGAGAGGGAAAGGTGGTTTGGAGAAACAAGTTTTTGGATGAAAAGAAGAGTGGTGACTGCTGGTGCTAGTCTAGCAGTGCTCCAGTTGCATAAAATAGGATAAGTGTGAGAGGTAGATAAAAGCATCTTTTAATCTTCTATCAAATTTTGTCAGAATGGTGGTATTTAGTATACCAGTTCTTTCCTAATAGAAAAGGATTGGGATTATTTATCTTTCATCAAGATTATGACATTGTTCTGACTTTTTTCCCCCCCACACCTTTTCTGTGCCTTAAAAAAAATCTAGTTGTGTGGGCTGGAATAGCTCTGAAATGCAGCCAACTGGCAGGCTGTAAACGAACTTAAAGCAGTAATTTTATAAAGCTGAAATAGTAGAAATCCTGGGAAAAACTAATGTTTTGCATGCACATCTTGAGATCTGTGGAGTGAGTGTGTGTTAATGTGTTTGTCAGAGCACACTCGCCTGTCCTCTAAATCAGGTGAGTGAGGTTTGGTTTCCAGTGAGCTCCCTCTGTCCACCTGTCCTGCCCCAGCTGTGGGGCTGGCATGGAGCTACTGGCAGCATGGCTTTTGTGGCTTTTCAGCTGGTACTGAGCCTTGTCCTGGCACTGAGGTGACTTCTGCCTCTGCACCAGCCCCCATCCTCCCTGGCCGATCCCTTCTTGATGAGACCCTCAGCCTTTTCTCCTGGCACTTCAAACGTTGTTTGAAAACATCTCACCCTGTTTATTCTTGAGATGCATCTGAAGATCTTGCCACTTACATATATTCCATAAATTTCCTTGTTCTGACAAGAGTGCGACCTTTAAAGATGCTGTCCATTCTTGCCTTTATTGCAAAGCATCTTTTTTCTTTCTTTTCTTCAGTGTTTCTGAAGTTTTCTGTTTGTACTAATGACTTGACACCCAAACAGGTCAATGTCTTGCTGATTTGTTCTGATATGTGTATTCAGCAGGAACCACCTTTTTCTAGTGAAGAGGTGGGGGGGGGGAGGAAATCCTACGCCTCTTCACAGGATTCTTGGCAGGTGTAATCACAGGATTTGTGATTCATGTCCAATATCCGTGAGAAGAGCTGACATCTTAGGGCAAGTTACAGATATTAAGGGGGCTAAGTAAAGCCAGCTTTTGATGTTTATGGATTTCTCTCAGCTAGATCAAAAGTGAAGTCGTTAATTCAGTTGATCAAACCTCCAGTTCCTTTCCACACTAGAGTTACTGGGTTAAATGCTGTCTTAATCAGCTCCAATCTCTACCTTTTCCTTCTGCAAGGTACCACAGAAGTTAGATCAGTAACATTAGTTTGATGCAGCTAATGCAGAACAGGATGGGACTGCTAGAGGAGCTATAAAGCTTGAGGTAGTAATTATGTGTAGTCCATCATATTTAATGATGAAACCTGGCTGTAGGTTTTTGCATGTGGAAGGTTTTTCAGGTCTGTGACTACTGGTGCTCTGAAATTTTAGCCTCTTCCTATGCTGGCATGTTGCATTTTCTGTCTGGTTCCTTCTTTGCCTGAACTTGGAAGGAACTGCAGGACTGGGTCTGGTTCTGTATTACCATTTGTGCTGGAATTACTCTGTTTCTGTTTCACTGATTATTCTGTTTTCGAAATCTTCAGAACCATAAGCAGGTAACTGATGGAAGGGTTCTGGAGTCCATCTATTTTGCTGAAATTAAATCACCATGGGGGTCCTTCCTTAGCAGTGTAACAGTAACAGGAGTCTTGCCTGCACGGAGGATTGCAGCATCTCTCGCTAATCACCTGGGCTGATCAGCTGCAGCGGTGGCACAGGGTCCTAGAGGAAGGGAAAACTTTTCCTGCGGAAATCACAGCAGCTGCTCAAACGTAGGGGTGTGTTCCTTTTTGGGGGGTTCAGCTTTGGGTAAAGGCCAGCTTTTCTGGCAGAGGAAACAGAGTGAAGGGGCCACCATGAGGTACAGGAGCAGTGACTCCAGAGTGCAAGGGACTACATTTCAGTGGAAAGTATCAGGGTTAAGTGTGGTAAAGAAGAGGGGATGTATAGAACAGTCTTGGAGGCTTTTCTAGAGAGAAAAGGTATAAAGCCTCAAATCCTGCTCCGGGGGTGTTTTTTGCAGACTTACTGAAGCAAAAGAAAAACATGGAAAAATGTAGGATTCAGGCAGTTCTTGCATCTCGTCCAGCAGGAGCTGCAGCATGAGGCAGCTCAGGGATGCAGGGCAGTACCTGTGAGCCCCTCTGTATGGGGATAGTGTGCTCTTCCCTGGTTTGCCAGCACCTGGAGCCTCTCCCTGAACGTGCCAGTGCCACTGCCAGGGCAGTGTGTGCCAGAGCAGGGCCATGCACAGCCTCAGGGTGTTCATTGCACATTAGAATTTTCAAACAAATTGATTGTAGCATACTTTTAAGGAAGAAACAGGTAAAACATGCCAGTGCCTATTTATTTTCAAGCTTAAAGTAGGCTATGATATGACCAGTTTTTATTTTACATTGGTTTAATTTATTTATTTTTTAAACCATAATGCTGTCAGATGATGCATTATCCATACCTAGAGGCCTGCTGTTCACCGTGCAGGTTATCTCCACTTTGACAGCTCTGTATCTTCAATGTCAGGTACACTGTTCTTGAGCCAGAGGAGATTTACAGATTCTATTATACTTCTATTGAACAGCTCTTAATCTGGGTAGAGGAAAACATGCTGCAACCAGCACATTTTATCCCTTGCCTTTAGTGTTAGAGCCCTCTTTGGCAGCGTTGGACATTGTATTACAAATAGTCCTCTACCACCTCAGTCTTGAGCACTAAAAATCTCCGTAATCCTTTAAATGCCGGAGGTAGTGGTTTCTGTCACCCCCAAGCATAGTCTGAATAAAAACTAGCACTGGCATTAATTGAAGGTCTTTGTTTTTGTAACCTGTAGTACACAGGCCACTTAATGTTGCTTTTTGCTCTTGTTCTGCATTCCTGTGTTATAATCTCCATGTAAAACAAGAGAGTTGTGAGTCTGAAAATAGAAGCTGTCTTCAGCCCCTTATTGTTTTGGCAGCTTTATTTTTGACATCACAGTTTCTTTAGTAATTGAAGATTACATGTGTGAAGAAATGTAACTGCTCTGTGCATGAAAAATGACATTTGTTTTGCTTGTATGATTTTGCAGACAGTTACTGGATTATTTAGCCTCTTTTGAGCAGCATAACACAGGATGCAGCCCTTGATCTGTAAGGAATAGCAATGGCATTGCTCTGTGTATGTAGCCCCTTGTTGTAATTAGCAATGTTTCTGTTCTCTTCTCCTTGTAAGCAGCATAGTATGAATTAGCAGTAAGTAAGCAGGAGCATACGAAATACTCAAGGAACTTTATGAATGTGAATTGTCCCTGGTGGTTTTTTTCTTTTTTTCTCACTCTTCTATCTTTTAGCCTTCTTCCAAAAGCTGCTTTGACCTTGCATCTACCTTGAGATTCATGCTCCTTACTACCTTTTTCTTTTCCAATTTATCCCCACTGTTAGCTCTTTGAATGCCATTGGCTCAACACTGTGATTATTCCTATAGCTCAGCAGTTCCACCTTGTTTCAGCTGCTGAAGTCTGTCTCTCATCTTTCTCTGCATTTTGTTCGTTAAAGAGAAAGAAAAGATGGTGAGTTTGAATGCGTCACTGGGAGGTATATGGTTTGATTTCATTCTGTCCGAGGAGGGAGAGGACTGTGGCTCTTCCTCATGTGCCAATGTAGGTCATGGAAACAAGTAATCAGCTTACACATGTATCTACATGCTGTCAGGAAGTAATCCCGCTTAGCATCACTTTATGGGGTTTGGAGTCTTTCTGAATCCTCTAATACTTAGTGATATTTAAATAACATGTTGTGATCACTGTTTGGCTTAATTCATGTAGGAAAGATGTATTATACAGATGTACCAGGAAGGAAATAGACATGTGCCTAGACACATACACACACAGAGATGGAATGTATATATTCAACATGCAGAATAATTGCCATTTGCAGACTCTGGCATGTGCTGGGGCAGCTCTCTACAGACAGGTGCTTTGGGATAGCTGTGTGTCTAAGAAAGCAGAGATCCTACAGGGGTGATTTACCACGCTATTTTTAGATGGAAATTTTGTTCTAAAACTAGAAGAACGGCCGTGACTGTCCCATTTCTGCAAATAAAGCTCAGAAAGCATTTGCTACTTCAGCACTCAGGATGAGACAGGTGCATTGTTTTTTCTCCCCAGTTAGCTGGGTTGTTAGCCAAAGGGGGTCTGCGTTGCAGATTCATGATTTGAAAATAGCTGTGCAGAGCTGCTCAGTGAGTCATGTGCAGAAGGCAACAGAAAACATCTCAAACTACAGCGTCCAACACCTACACAACCTACTGCTGCCTCCCACCTGCAGAAACCTTTTCTGCAAAGTACTGAACCCCAGGGAGGTCTAGAAGTGCTGAGGGCACCACTGGTCAGGTCTCTTTCTAGGAGGAGCTATTTGTGGTGCCTCACCAGAGTCAGAGGGAGTGTTGCTGGCCACAGTCCCTCCCTTGCTTGCCATCTCCAGCGGTGAACTCTGAATACAAATGTTCCTCCTCCAGCTCCCCTGTGTTTGGAACAACCATCTGTGTTCCCTCCATCAGCTGTGGAGTGGATAGAGGACACACCACTCTCTACCTTAGGCTAAATACTTCCTGAGGAATTTACTCAACACTCATTCCAAGCATGGGTCCAAAGTGTGCAATTACTGTTCTGAATTAAGTTGTAGTCCTGTCCTGGCATGCTCCATTGGTCAGTCACATACCAGCAGCTGAAAACAGTGTGCACGGGGGGTGCTGGTACTGACCCTGGCAGAGCTGGTTGGCAGCCTGGTGCATTTACTGCCTGGAGCCCTACGTTCTTCTTTACTGTAACTCCCAGAAAAGGTGATTGAGAGATGGACTTCAATGTAGCAAAGCACATAAATGAGTAAATACATCCAGCTCTTGTTGGAACAAATGCAAGTGGTTAAGCTTCAACGCCTGCACCTTTGTACTGCTGGCTCTGAAGCCAGCGTGCAGGCAGCACTGCTGGGTGCCTTTGGAAGACATGGCAGAAACAGGAGCAGTATCCACAGTGGGAAACCAGGTTGTGATTCATGAACACCAATTTTGGATGCATTGCATGCTTTCCTGATTAGAATCAGGTCCATACAACGCCGTAATTATGAATTTATATTAAAAGTCCTTTCCACTGGCATAAGAAATTGCTATTGCAGTAACACCCATTCTATTGTTAATAATAATTGAAGTGCTTGAAGTAAGAAAATACTAGCTGATATTCAAACTAATTATCAAATCAAAATTCCTTAGATAAAAGCACTTAATTAATCTGCATGCTATTTCCTAAGCATCTAGATCAGCATTCAATAGAGGTAAATAATGCTCCTATGATTTCCAGTACCAGCTAGGATATTAATTTCTTGAAACATTACTTCAATAACCAGCATTTTAGGAAGCTGTGTCCTGTAGCCAGAAGCTGTTCTGCTGTGCAGTTGAAGAGAGATTATTAATTTAAAGCAAATGTTTGGTTACCACAAAGTCTTTGAAAGCCTCCAAACACTGTTTTGTGAATCAAGGTTTCCCTTTTCTTTTGAAGTTTTTTTAATTGCTATGGATATTGATACTTGGAAGTTCAGATGATTTCTTTGACAGAGCAAGTCTTTACTGTGCACTTAATGTAAATTGGCATTTCTCCTTTTTTCTCCTCTTTTTTTTCCCCTGTAAGACTCTTGTGACTCTTGTCTGGCTTTGCACTGAGAAGCATTCAGAGAGGTAACTCATGTCACCATGATAAGCACACTGCAGTCTCTGTCATTTTTCTTTGTTGCCTGAAGGACATCTGGGGAGGGAGATGCTGTTAATATGCAGAATCTTTGTCCTGAGAAAGTGTGATGATTCAGTGGGTTGCCTTATTGAACTGTAATTGAGTCATAAATACAAAGAAATGGTGTTTAAAAGATGTTAAAACTCTGACACACATTGACAAAAGAGGAGTTGGTACTCTTGATTAGGAGTTGATCCTAAAAATCCTTGATCCTCCAGATACACCAAGAGATTGTGACTGGCAAGTAAAGATTTCTCTTTCTCAGCCCTGCAGTTCAAAGTGCATGGTTTGATTTCTGCACCTGCCCAGAAATTCACTGTACTATTTGGAGTAGCTGAAATCTGGAATGTTTCAGGATATTAACTTGTTTCTTCTGCATATGGAGAGAGGAAAAAAAATCTTTGGCACAAGTGTAAGAGGGTTTTGTTGGGATGATTGCAGTAGTTTTTGTGGTATCCCAATAGTTGAAAACCACAATAATTGCGTGAGTTTCATTTTGAAAAGAGAGTTAGGTTTCAAGCACTCAAATCCCATCCATTTCCTACAGATCACGGTCTCAATTTACCAAAAAATTTTTTGATTTTTTGTCACCTTTTCTGTGCAGAACTTGCTAATGGATTCCAGTGCATATGTTGTCATCAGCTTTTAAAACCTATAATTAGGGCCGGTTCAAAACCAAACACATTTTTATTAGATGATTATGATCTTCTATCAAATAATTATTTAAGAAAGTGTAACAAATGCAACCATTTATTAAAAGAGTGCTGTTGACAATGTAAGCACTTCGTGTGAGTAAGAACTGCTTATTTTAGTCCATGTTGAACACCTTTCAGGAGGTATTTACTCCTGGTAGTACTGTGTTGGCTTGTGATTTTAATCACTGGAGTTTCTATTGAGATTGGTGAATATTGTGGGGGGGGAAAGTAATTTACATCAGATATTCCATGTTCTACAGTATTTTGAGGGTTTTTCACTTAGCAGTTGTGCACATATGTTTTTTGATAAAACAGATATAATTGGTATATTTTATGCTGAAGATGCTCTTAATTTTTGGCTTTTAAAGAAGGTGCTTAAATGATCAGACTGATAATTTTCATGCTAATGAAATTTTCAGCTAGCTAATTAGCAAAAAAATATAATTCATTTTTAGAATAATTGTTCAGCATCCTTCAGATCATGTCTTGCAATTTGCAGAACAGTAAAGAAGTTTAAAGGAGCAAATAAATTGCAGTTCAGTGCAAGAATTGGCAGGGTATAACATTTCCTGAAGGAGAAGTGTGCTTTCTGATGAAAACTATTTCTGATTTTTCAGGCCTCCTATAATTTTTCTGTCATTGCTCCAAGACCTGGATCAGAACAGAATTCTGTGATCCAAATGCTGGAAATTTGAGAGAATTTGGGCTGTGATAAATATTTTGCAGCTGACTCACTCTGCTTATGAATGAGATCTGCTAGAAAATCTGGCTCCCACAATTAAGATTTGAAGAGCTAATTGCAAGGCAAAGGGGAATTGTAAGCTCCTATTTTTGTGGCAACCAAGGTAATTTTAGATCCTGAATCCAAATGGCAGAACATATGGAAAGTATGGATTCAGATTTGGGCTTACAATGAACTTTTCATGGCAGAAAAGCCCAATAGCAGTAATGGAGAGAAGCTTGTCCACAAGAACTGAGAGTGACTGAAATGCTGAAATGACTGAAATGACTGAAAGTCTCTGGTGTCAGAGCAGTGCAAGGCTCTGTGCAACCATGGACAATAATAAGCTGTACAAATGAGAGGAAGCCAAGAGCAACAGTATAACTTAATTTTATGCTGTTCTTCACTGCTCTCCTAAGTAATTAGTAATCATTTAATGGAGTAGTAGCCACGGGTCAGAGCTGAGATCAACTCCTTTCCTGGAGTTTGTATCAGACAGAGGTGATGGGAGACCAATGTACTCAGCCTCAGTGGCAATTCTGTACTTGGCCACTTGTTAATTCTGTTGATTTTCCTTCACTGTACAGTTGTGTAACACTTCAGGGAGCAGAAGGCACTGAAGGATGTGTAGGAGCAGAATGGCTCCTGCCAGGAGCACAGATGGTTGGAGAACAAGCCACCCTCAGCAGCCACGCTGGGGATTATGTGTTGGTATTTTTTCCTTTTTCTTTTCTTTCAAACCACAGTTTTAAACTGGGAGTAATTGAAACAGAAATAATTGGATCCCTCCCACTCCTTCCTGGGGTCTGTCTGTGCGTGTGCTCTCTAGGCATGATTGTGATGACAGCAAAGCCAAGGGGTGTTGTCTTACAGGAGGGAAGGTTTTTCCGTTTATCCAGAGAACAGGGAGCAGCTCTGCCCTGAGCAATGGCACATCAGATCCTTTGGGGTTGTGTGTGGAATTGTGGACATTATTCTTTTATTGTTGTCATAATTCATAGAATGTATGCTGAGTATGATGGTCTGGAGATGAATCTTTTCAGAACCTGGATGGACTCCCCCCTTCTCCAAATGTTGTTGTGTCATGCACAAGGCGTTGGACTGTCAAGGAGAGCATTAAAAAGACACAGCTCAAGGTTCCTCCCAATGGGAATTAGGAGGCAAATCTTCTCTGGCAAGACCTGTGCTGGTGCATGGAAAGAAATGGGAGGGAAGAAGGAGAGGCAGTGAGCGTGTTGCTCTGCCAGTGCAGCAGTGAACAGGCCTGGGTGCAGGGCTTTGGATTGCCACTGTCTCAAGTGCCTACAGAGAGTCCTACAAGACTCGTGTAGGATGTAAGTCCTCAAGACCTACAGAGAGTCTTATCTAGTGGAAAGCAGTTGTAGGTGTTCATGGAAAGCCAAATGCAATGTGATTAGTGCTTCAAGGTATACATTTTTTACATTTTTTTTTACATTTGTGTGTTGACAGATGTATTTGTGCAGGTCATTTTTCCATTAGCACTTGGGTAGAGGAAGGCAGCAGTACCCTGCAGGTTTCCTCGTGGAGGTGTTGGTACACAGCTGCTGTGTACATAAAATAACTTGGAATATGTATGCTATATCCCTGAGTTAAGATGAAATGTGCTGGTGGAAAATATACAGTTAAATATTTTATTTTTCTAGAGTAAACTGTATGTGCACATATGTGTGTATGTATATAAGTTGTGAAGATTTTTTTTATTTTTTTGGTGATGAATGTTTCCATATTGCATTTCTGTTGCTAGACTGAGAAATTAGGAGGTCGGTTAATGAGCTGAGATTCCTAGTTTTTGTGTTTTATAGCTGTATTCCTGATTTCCAGCCCTTCCCTCACACCTGAGGACATGAGTGCTCTGCCCTGCCACAGCGTGCTGAGCAGGCTCCTGCTCTGCACAGCAACCTTCTTGGAGAGCTAGGGAAAGGCCTTGCCTTTGGGTGTTGTCCTGTAATAAGCTGCTCATGGGATGGTTTTGTTTGTGAGTTTTGATGCCTGCAGATGGGAATATCCTGTCCTGATGGGTGAGTGGGCAGTGGTTACTGTAATGTGTGTGCTGGGGAAGGCAGAGGTTGCAGGAGCCACAGGCCACCCTCTGATTCATCCTTCCTCCAGCCTCCTGAAGGATCAGGAGGTGCCATTAGAGCTGCTGTCCCACACTGAGCCTCTGGAAAGGTACCCACTGGATGCTGGTCTGGTCAGCAGCTGCAGGAATTGGGGCAAGCGCTGGAGGTGCCCCAGAATGGTGGTGCCTGTGTTCCTCTCCTGGCATCACTTTGCTATTACTCAGAGACTCATGAGAAAAAATAAGAGTTTCTGGAGGGAGAGTTGGAAGTGCAACGTGCACTGTTGTGTTGGAGGGGGCAGAGCAGGGGCAGACAGTCCATGTATTGACTTCAGCCATGATGTGCCTGTTCAGGAGGGGAGGACATGGACCAGGGAGGAGGGGAGGGAATTTGCCAACAAATATGCAGACATAAAGACACTGTGGCTGGGTTGACAAATTAGTTCTGCATAGCATTCATTCCAGTGCTCTGTGACTTAATTTAAGAAAAAGAAAGCCTCATTGACCTTGGTTGTGGGGTACAGAGTTCACAGCCAGCTCCAGGACTGGAGCAGGGCACAATGGTAGCATTGCTGAACTGGGCTTGGAAAATCTTACCATCCTCATAGTCTAGAGGAGTTATTTGCAAATAATTTGGAGTTTGCACTTGCACCCTGGAAATGTTCAAGGCCGGGTTGGAATGGGCTTTGAACAAGCTTGTTTAGGGGAAGGTGTCCCTGCCCACAGCAGGGGGGGGTTCGAGCTAGATGATATTTAAAGGTCCCTTCTGACCCAAACCGTTCTGTGATTCTCTCCTGGGATTAGGGAATTCAACCAACAGATTTTGAAGAGGAGGGAGGTAGAGTCCCAGGAGTTGCCATTCTAGAGAACTAGATCTGAGGAAAGGTTATATCTGTGCTCTTTCCCTACTGAAGTGTGGAGTCCCTTATTTCAGCTCCCAGAGACTTTGTCACTGCCACAAGTCCTTCCAGGGCTCCAGGAAGAGACAAAGGGGCATACTGCAGTGGGAATAGGTGAACTTGCATTGGCAGGGGAAAAACAAGCATAAAATGTTCCCCCTTTCCTACCTATGCTAGGAGGTTTCCATTTCAGGAAGGAAGTGTGGGTCTGTTCTGGTCTGTCATACCTGGGGGTGGGAGAGCCCGGTGATGTAATTAATGCTGCACGCCTCTGCTCCACCGTTGTAGACTGTAAACAGGGCTGATCAAATGATGGTGTGGGAGAGGAATTGTTTAAAATAAATTTTAATAAATTATAAATAACGTGTGACTTGCTTCAAGTCTACCTAGCCAGCCAGTATTTCCAAGCTTATGAAACATAGCCTCATATCAGTAATGCTCATGTGAGTAACAGCCCTGGTGGTTGAATGCATCTCATCCATGTTGAACTTAACTCTTGTGTACAATAATAAGGCCTTAAGTCCCAGTCAAAGATCAGGGGTTTATTTCTTGTGGCACTCAACAGGGGATGGCTCTTATCTAGGATTCCGCAAAAACAAAATTCAGTGGCATTTCTGATGTTTGGACAGGAGGAAAGAAGAAGATTTCCAAGTTCTGTTTTAATTGCTTCGTTTGTCAGAGGCTTGTGGAGTAGAGAAAACTAGTTTAGAAATGGGCTTTATTGCTCTGTCTGATTCATGATAGACCACTAAAAAGATTCACTAACAGACCATTAAAAAGAAGAAATTAGGAGGAGTGAGGGGAGTCAGAAGTCTTTTTGATGAAGAGAGCTCTGCTGGGATTTGTGCTCCCTCCCTTGGCTGACCCAGAACAGTGCTGTGTTTGGGGCCTCAGCAGGAAGGACTAGCGTAAGTATAGCTGGGGATGCATAAGATGCTGTGCTAAAGTTAGGATGCTGTTCTGTTACTGAATTCAGGAATTCCATTCCCAGGTGCGCAGGCATTGCTTTCCTTTTGTTGCCAGAGTGCAAATAGTCTTATTTTTAAGACTATGTGGTTTGGCTAAAATGTTGGGATAGCTGGATTCAGAAAAAAATGGGACGCTATTTAGCTATTATGGAAAGGAGCTAAATAGAGTGAGTCAGACATTTGACTTTAGTGGAAGTTAGACATTTAAAAATCTTTGAGTCTCAGCTGTATGCCTCTACATTTCCTTCCAGAAAGAACAACAGCACTTCCCTATCCCCAGGGAAGTTGTGTGGGTAAGTATGTAGTGCAATGGAAGCTGTTTAGATAAGCAGACTTACCCAGTGTGGATTTCCTTTATACCAACAAAATCAGTATCAGGTGGAATACAGTACAATTCACTGATGCTGCGAAAGCCAACAAATACCTTTTTCATTCCTGAAGATGACAGAACCCCTGCTTATTTTTCTTTATTTAAGAGGTATTCGGGAGGCAGAACAAAGCTCTGCTATCGCCTCCCAGCAAGTGACCAAAACCATTTAAGCTGAAACATATGACTCCAAGGAAGTATTTTGCAAAAACAGATGCACAGAAAGTCAATTTCCTATTCATATTTTGTTGTGGCAATTGGTACTTTAAAAGATGGCAGACTTAAATTAGCTGGAAAAGTGACATCTTTAATTAGGAAAGCCTCTCTGCCAGCACATTGAACAGTTGCCAGTTTCTCAGCATTTAGGGACCATTGATTGCCAACAATGGCAGCTAAACTGCTTCTGGGTAGAAACTAATTGAATTTTCTCAAGTTAAAACAAGGATGCGAAGTTAAATCAAGAAGAACTCCTTTGCTTGCTCTCATTTTACTTACTGCTGTGATATTCTCAGCAGTCCAAGGGCTGTGCTGCGTGTTGGTGAATGGAGCTGCCTGGGGCACAGCTGTACAAATCCCTCCAGCCTCAGGAGTCCTGGGACTCTGCTGTCGCCACTCACAACACAGATCCATGTCTGCCCTGTTGGTCCTGCCATGCCATTTTGGTGGTTGTGTTCTCCTCTGGAGGACTCTTTTCCTGGGGCACGTTGCTTTTATTTAGTCTCATGCTGTTGTGATAGGAGCTGATGGAGCCAGTCTGAGGAGCTGGGCTGTATCCTATTGCCTGAGCATCCCATCCAAACCAGTGCTGCTTGCTCGCTTGGGATGGGCAAATAGCCTGTGGGTGACATGCACAAGCATGTGAAACTGGGTTGCAGTTTTGTGTGGGGCTTGCCAACTAGACCTTCAGTGGCTCGTGGTTGGTGTTGGTCCCAGGTCTGCTCCCTTTCCTGTGAAAGCTGAGGGCTGAGCACACCCTGAGGTGATTCCTGGGCTCTGAAGGATTGCTGCCTTTGCTGGCTGCAGTGTGGATGCTTTAGCTGTGTTTCTGTCCCTTCCTTGGTTATTTTCTCATCTCAAGCATAGCTTCTCTGAAGCAATTTTAGCTCTTCCTGCACCTGTAAGCCCAGGAATATTTGTTCTCTCTCTGAGCAGGTTCTCTTAACTGTTCCTGGTAATCATCCAGGCTGAGTTCTGGCACAATGGCAGCTCCAATCCCATCCCATCCTTCTTCTGTTGCTGTTGTGTGGTCTGAGGGATCATTCCCTGAGCTCTCGTGTAAATGCTGCTGAAGGCTTTGGCTGCCTGGAGAACCTGAGGGGAGTTCTGCTGATAATAATGATAAATGTGAAAAGTTTAGGATTATCTGCCCAACTTATGTGGAAGCTACAAATGCATAGACCTGAACTATCTGCCTTCAGGTCTATGCTTAGAAGAGGAGCTCAGAGATATAATTACATATTTCCCGAAGGGCACCTCAGTTTCTTATTTCCTTTTTTACCTTCATCCTGATTTATCTCCATTTGCCCTCCTTTCCCTTCACAGGGGTTTTGGAGGATAGTCTCTGCTTGCTTCCCTCATGGTTTGAAATATAACTCTAGCTGGTCTCAGGGGAAGGAGGCTGCTGGAAGATGATCTTGTTCTAACCATATGTGTGTTTATTAAAGCTATTCAGCACTGGTAGACTGTGTTAGTGCCGTAAGAAAATGATTGGGGTTTTAGTGTGTTTCCCATTTAGAATCAAGGCAAGACTTAAACTTCATTTTTTGATCAAAATGGAAGGTTTTTTTTTTCAACCAACCTGTTTTACCCCCAGGTATCTCAATAACTTTGTTTTTCTGTTAAAAAAGTCAGGAAAAAATTGGAGGAAGGGCAACTCCTGCCTTGCTATATTGCCTTTTCTCTCTGGTAGAATAGAAGCAGCAGGAGAAAGGAAAGGCTTCTTGGAAGCAGCTGCAAGGGAAGGATTTATTTGGAGTACTCACGAAAGGCAACTTTGTGAGGCATCAGCTGAGTCTCCAATGGGCAATGGCTCCCAGCTGTTGTCTGGATGAGAAATGTGTGTTTAAAATGTGGCCTAGAGTTGTGGGTTCTCCATCTACCCAGCCCTGCCTTATGTGTCAGTATTAAAAAAAGTTTGTCCAGTGTGTCTCCTCATGAATTATGTACATTTGCTTTCTGTATGAGTCTCCTTTAAAAGAAAAAACCCCACAGCTGTTGGAGTGGGAGAGAACTTGAAACAGATTTGAAGATTGCACAGGAAAAAGAATTCAGTTAAATCTTTTGTTAGAGAGAATCCTTTTCTCAGCAGCTAAAGGAATTATTCAACTTCTCCAGTTACCTTCCAGCGTTAATCCAGAACAGAAATATTTTGCTTATAAAATGTACATCCTTTCAGGTACTTTACAAGTGATTTATTCCCATTACAAATACATTGAAAGGAAAGAAGTTCCTTGCCCGTCTCATAGACCTACTGTCAAGGAGCTAATGCTTTTGCTTCTCTTTCTAGTGGTAGAAAGGAAAAGTAAGAGACTTCTGAAACTATATTATCTCAGAAATAATAAAGGAGATTTTCTCATCTCTATGTGAAATGGCAGCAAACATTGCCCATATTTGGAAGTAAAGTTGAAAGGAAGAGATAGCAAAGATGTGATTGTTCACTCAAGAGAAGTGTTCTGGGAGTCATCTGCATGGAAAGCAAAAGGGACAAATTGCTGGGGAGTGTATGAGGGATTTCAATGAAGCCTGCGAAAAGTCTACTCAGCTGTTACTAGGGAATGGCAGGAACAGATGACTGCCCTGAGGAAACTGAAATTTCCTGTGTTTCTGTCAGCCCAGGCACCAGGATGTGGAGGGCCATAAGAGTCTGATGCCACATCCTGCAGTTGCAGTGAAGATGAAGAAGAGGATGGACAAACAGGGGGCTGCTGGCATGGGGGTCAGACTTGACACTGCTGACATTGAAAGGAGAGAAATGAATACTAAGAAAAACATCATGAGGAAGAAATTCTGGTGAATGTGTGAAGTGTTTTTTCAAGTGAATAGAGAGGTCCTGGACCAGAAGATGGTGATACTCAGAAATCTCCTACAATAAACAAAGCTGTGCAAATGTTGCAAAAGATGGGAGCCCTGGCCTGTGACGTGGGTCTGAGGAGTTCCCCAGAAAGCAACAGCACACTGGACTTTTGATTTGATTTGAGATTTTTACTGTGAAAGAACCGCTATTTTAACTGCTATAAAGCAGATTCTCAGTAGTCAAAGCATGAAAATGACAAAAATTTTAAAATCAAACTGAAAACACTGAGGAGATTACTTTAGCTGAGAAAGGGAAGTGTTTTCTCCCTTTCATAAAAACACAGAGGTTTGTTCAAAGAAGCTGTAAAACCCAGCAAAAGTGAGTATCAAAAAGCTTTTGGTGCCACAGATAAAGCCTTCCCTCCTCCTGGCATGGGCTGTGCTTCTCAATTCTTTGATCTTCTATTAATTCACTTGGGGTGCACGGCATAATTCAGATTTCCACAAAGGATCGAAGTTACTTGGTGTAGTCAAAGACAGAGGTTTGGAAATAACATGGAGCATGTAAGAAGTGGTTAGTAAGGGGTGGTTTTGATAAATGTTTTTCTGTGCTCTGAAGCTTTTGAAGCTCATTATGTGGGGCCAGTGGGGAGGGAAAAAAACCCAATAAGACTAATTATTGAATGAAACATGAATAGGGATTTAAATGTCAAAAAGCTGAGAAGGCACCTGGGGCTCTGTCCATAGAGCGGTCGAAGTTGGCTGGTGATGAGATAAAAAGAGAGATCTTGTTAGTGTTTGCAGGTGTTTTCCACAATGCTGATGAAGATTTGCCCATTTCTTTTGCCATTTGAGTTTTGCTGGTAGAAAATGTAGGATTGGTGCAGGCTTTTAAGAAACTTGCTCAGATTTGAGGTGGGCAGTGCAAAGACATCACCTGTGTGGACAGCCCTGGGCCTATCTAGACCCTGCATTTCTGTGTGAGAGGAATGTTGTGTCCAGCGTGTCTCTACTCTGTGTATAGTGTGTCTGTGTCCACCTCTGCTTGTTGTAGGAGGAGAAGCTGAGCTTTGATGTCATGTTAAGGATCTGTGTAGCTCATCTTCAGCCTGGAAGCAGCTCTTTTACTGCTGGGACAAGGCAGTTTCATCTTGGGACAAGGCTGTTTGAACTAGTGAGCTTTTCTTCCTTTTCTGCTCTTCTGAGAGATGAGTAATATACTGTCTAGTTACCTGCAAGGGTGCAGGTGTCCATTATCCTGCCCAATTTGATGCTTCTGTCAAGAACACAGCCTTGTGAATGCCCTTTTTGCCTCCTGAGTTTTGCTGCTAAGTGTGACTCTTCGAGAGGAGGTTTGCATCTAAGACATACAAAGAATCAGATCCTGTTTCAGTGTTCAGTGCAAAAGCTTTTAGTCTTTCTAAATTTTTGCCTTGGAAAAATACTGATTTTTATTGCAAATGTGTTTGTGTACTTCTTTAAAGTCTGGTTATTTTTCTCCATCAAATGGTATTCTTAAAGTATAAATGCAGTTGCCTCATCAAGAGAAGTTCAACCATAGAAGGTCATAGAACTTACAGTCAAGAGCAAATTTTAATAAGGTCCCAAGGTCCCCAATTAATTCTCCTTTTTTTTGATATACTCATCAATGCTGGGCCACCAATTGCATTGAGTGTCCTTTAAAATAATTAATACTGCAATCTCTTGAGTACTTTCAAGGTAAATAAGTTTTAAAGTTAATCACAGTAATGGTAAAGAGATAGAAACTGCTTTTTTTCTGTACTTGTTGTATGTAACTATAGGCCCATATAGATAATCAAACATTTCTAGGCAGATCTGGATTGATTTAGAGATTAGAGCTGAAGCAGGGGTTGAATTGCAGCTGGATGTTGTTGAAATTTTACAAGCTCTCTTCTTGACATTTTTTTTTATATTCCAGCTTCCTCTTGCTATTTTCCTCTTCCCTATAAAATCTTGTATTATCTGCAGGTTTTGAAGACTTCTTTTTCTAAACTGGGTTGCTTTTTTTGTTTTGCTCCTTAAATAGAGATTTGAGAAAATGTGAGAGTATTACTTGACAACCAAATTATGTTGGAGTGAAGCGAGTTGACTTTGTTGTGTGGAGCTGCATCAGCTGGTCTTCTGGCAAAGTACAGTTCAAGATGAAGGAGTAAAAAATGTTTTATATTTAAACTTCTGGGCAAACACTGGACATGGCCTGGTTGTTATAGTGAAGTTATCTTTAAACACTAATGTTTAATGGAAACAGATTCTTTCTGCCATCATTTTTGGATTGGTTCAGGAATGTATTTTTACATGAAACTTGCATGTCCCCACTTTCCAGTCTTGGTGTGCTCTGTAGGATGGACTCAGTACAGGGGCTGGGTTCCTTTCCAGTGAAGACAGATGTGAAGATGGGCTCCCATTGTTTGCCTTGTTCATGCTGCTCAGAGATGTTCAGTGTGTGGGACCAGATTAGTGCTGGTCTGACTGCTAACAGCTAGCAGACATCAAATGTGGGGCTTTGGTCCTCAGCACCCTCTGCTTCACTCCCCAGACCTGCCCTGTCACGCTGCAGGGCTTGGTAACGAAGGCCAAGCTGCAGATATTTGTTCCATTGAAGCCATGGCCTTTTCTTTACCTCTGGGTTAAAGAGAGAACCAGTGTTTCAGTGTCTGCTGGAAATGTAGATGTACATCCCTGATGTAGACAGTGTTCTGCTGGAAGCAGCCTTCTCACCACTTGCAGCATCCTACATGGTTTGGTAAGTAGGAGTCTGGCTATCAAAAGCAGCTGTTCAGAATGTTTAAAAAGGTACCTTGTACAAAAAAAATGCGTGCTGTGAATGTTTAACATCATAATCACTTGTGTAGCTAATTTGTTCTCTTTCCTGCAAAGTCTAGGTTTCTCCTTTCCTGGAACTTTAATGTGTCTTGCTTTTGAGAGGGTTTTCTTACTTGTACATATGCTGCAACCTAGAAATACAAAAAGAAATTTGTCTATAGGTGAGCAAGACTAGATTTTTGTGTTCTGCAGGTCTAATCAAAGCTCATTTTAATAATGTGATTTGTCTTAAATTTTATACTGGGTCTAAACCTCTAGACTTTTCTATCTGCTTTCCAGTCATTAGAGGCAGATTTCTGTATGAATAATGCATAGTTCTGCTTTAAAAATCAGTCCACACAAATCCACTTTATTTTCACTTTTTATTGATTCCAACCTTGTTGGCTTGCATACATCAGAAATTTCACAACTTAAAAATGTGTCTATCCCTACAAATGAGTCATTGATCAAAAAAGGTTAATTTGTCTGAGTCCCTTGAATTTTTCATTGTCTCTCTTTTTTGTTTCTATCTAAGTAATAAAAACAATTTCCATTTAGAAACTTCAGTTTTAAGAAGAGGAGGGTTTTACTTTCTCTGCTGAATGTATGAGCATACAGTGTATTCATTTAAATACAAATTCATAGAAACAATTCACAAATACAATTCACAGAAAATTTGAACCCATTGCAGTACTTTATTACTGTAAGAATGCTCAGGTTATGCTTCCATTCCAAAGAGATTCATCTGTTGCTGACTGCTAATATTTAATTCATCATAAAGTTAAGTACACCAGAATTTGATATTTTTTGAAATGGTAAAGAAAACATTTTTGACCTCTACTAACGAAATTTCCATCAATTGCCTTTTTTCTCTTTTCCCCTCCCCTTCCCTTGATCTAATTTGTTTTTCATCTTGAATTTCCTCAGCACTTGTCTTCCCAGGTGCTCTGCCATCTCACTTTTTAATTACCTTTTTACTTTCTGAAGTGGATGTAGGAGGGACCCAAATGCTGTCTTGGAGATAACAGTGAGAACCCCTGTGGGCTCTGGGCAGCTGTGGCTCGTCCTGGTGGGCTGGGATCTGGCAGGCTGGGAATTCCCACCTGAAGACCTGAACCCCGTGTCCTGGTGGACTGTGATTGCAGAGACAAGGCTGCTGCTGGGTCTTCGCTGACCTACTGTGATTGTGATGGCTAAGGTGTGGTCTGGAAACAATGCCCTGTGGTTGTGTGAATTAATACATTTGAAATGGAAAACACTTCTCGGCTTACACAGATCTGTTTTACATTGGCAGCAGCCACTTCAGACCAGGTTTTTCCACTCTCCTCGAAGGTAACTGAGAAAATCAGCAGACGAGCTTTGCTGAAGAGATGGAAGATTTGGGTTCATGTTTCCCTTCAGAGTCCTCAGTAGGTAGTGAAGGAGAATTTCTGCTGTTATTTTAGGAAAGGGGATTTTTGTAAAGTATCTGCCTTTCAGCAGGGTGTTTGAAGATCTTACATGGAACACAGAATTTTACAGAGGATGTGGCAAAACCTGCCAGTGCAGTAGCAGCCCCTTCCACAGGGAAGAGGGACCTGACAGGCTCTGTTTGGGAGCTGTGGGACCAGTTGGGCTCCCCTGGAGCAGTGCAGATGCTGCTCTGAGTGGAAGACAATGTCCCCTTGCTGCTGCTGCTGCTACCTTTCACTGGCATTGGCGTAGACACCTTTTTGATCGTGATGTCTGGAGAGGCATCAATCACGTCTGAATTATTTGCTGCCTCAGAGGTTTTATTGTGCAACACCTGTTTTTCTCTAAACCCAGGCACTGTGTGATCTGACCAAAGCCTGGAGGGAACCACATACTGCCATGCCAATTTTTTGTGCTGCCAAACCTCTTACAGTGAAGTGCCTTTAAGGCAAGACTGTCAGTGTGGCTGGCTGAAGTGACAGAAGAGCCATGCTGACCACTTGTGAGATGCTTGATTGGTTGTGAAATGCCAGGGGGTTGTTATCCTCACCTGTAAGTTCCTTAACTCAAACATGTGCAATAAGGACACTGGCTCTCCTAAGGTAGCTTTAATCAATGCACAGATTCTTCCATTAACATCAGGAGATTCATTAACACTGACCAACATCAGGAGATTCATTCACACTGACCAACATCAAGGAAAGCTGAGGCAGTGTTAGAGAAGCACAGTGGGGTGGGAAACGATGCCGTGGTACAGTCTCGGTCCATCTGGGGCTCGGCCATTGTGATGGATCACCAACATGTTTGCAAGCAACAGTTGTGTGACAAAAACCTGTTTTCTGTGTGAGGGGTTTTGTTTTCCCTATAGAAGTGCATGCTGGTTGGACACTGCTCTCATGTGGCTCTGGCTGAGATGTCCCCATGGACATGTTGGTCCCTGTTACGTGGGCGAGGGGCCAGGAACCTGCTTCCTGGTGGCCACACAGCCCTCCCAGCACACGCAGCCCAGGCACTTCCCTTGCTGTTACTTCCTCTCTCATTGTGCTTGATGCTTGCAGGGGCTGGCACTTAAATATGCTCCATGCACCCACTGATGAAGTGGGTGATTTAAACAAAAATAGAAATTGTTCCTGTCCTTTCTGTGGTAGTTTCAGCCTTTCTCCTGTTGTTCCTGTAGCAGGTCAGCGGATTCTTTAGAAACCAGTGCCTGAGCTGGCCCAACAGTTGGCTCCGTGCTGAAGCAGAGGAGCTGCTGGAAACGACACATCCCAGTAGATTATGTCTGCTTTGAAATGCTCTCAGCCCTCCAAGCTGCTGGGACCCTGATCTCCTGCCTGTGTCTGCAGCGAGATGCCTGCCTGGCACACAGCCTGCTAATGTGTCCTAGCAGTGCAGGTTCCCCCGCTTCACAATCTTATACCCTTCCTGTGAAACAGAAATAGCAAGGTGAATGTATTTATTCAAAGCATCAAGGGAAGGGGCCTTTAGCAGCCTGGCTGGCTGTGTGACATTTACCTTCTCATGTCTGTCAGAATTTTCATTGCTGAGATGGGGCTTGTGAACAGCTCCTCTCAAGACTGCTTCTTCAGCCAGGGCTGAAACGTTAGGGAGGCGGAATAATAATCTACTGACTTCATTTTATGTAGTGAGACAATGTCCAGTGTATTTGGGACTCTTCTGTGCCTTGTCTGTCATCATTCTTCGTCTCATGTCTTTTGGTCTTGTAAGATTGACAAATGAATCACTTAACCATCCAATTTCATGTACTCTTTCTTAGGACAGCATTTGAAGGAAAAGTTGACATTTATATTGAGTCCAAAGTAAGGATTCTTTATTTCCTGAACTGGGCTCTAAGAGCTGGATGTAACTGCATGCAGACTTCAAAAGATGAAGATGTCCTATCTCAGTATCTGGATTATTCATTCATTCATTCATTCGTTTGTTTGTTTGTTTGTTTATTCTGGCAAGGTAAAAAAGATGAAAACACAGGGCTGGATTAAAATCTTTGTGTTATAAGTGAGAAGGCATTCATTACTTAAGGAGACTGTCTATAGGGAATGCTGGATTTGAGGCTTTCTAATGGGCCCTCCTGCCTGTCTCCACATAGGCTGACCAGAAGAGGCAGAGCTGGGCTTACTGGGTGCCAGAGAAGAGATGGAGCTGGAACACTTAGGGGTTTGTCCCAGCTGTCATGAAGCATGGGAAATTTGGTGAGGCATTGGAAAGTCTGGGGATGGAAAATGCTCTATGGTGAGATTTTGTGAAGGATGCTGCCTTACTTTCTGTTCAATTTGAGTGCATAGGTGACGAGCACGACAGTAAAAATAGGGGCCAGGATAGAATGACTAGCAGTATTTATTTATTTTTACTAACATAGGGGAGATTTCTGTGCTGGCTTTGTTTTGCTTGTTTCTTCTGGTTTCAAGATGAATCTGCATCATCTCAGTACTTGAGAAATCAATGCCTTGGAGATATGATCAACAACGGCCTGATGTTTCGTTCTCTCTCTGCTCTTCTGGAGACTACATGAATGTGCACCATCATACTTATTTTCTGAGGTTATTGTAAGATTTCTTATGGTTTCTTCCTGCATATTGGTCCTAGCATTGTACAGGATTCCTAAATTAGAAAAGATATTAAAAAAATGAATGTGGCAAAAAAAGCAAATAAAAATAAGAAATAAAGCTTAGCACATAGATTTCGTATAATTCTTATACAAACTTAATAATTTTCCTTAAGCACTGGCAAGTTTCTTCCAGAGAAGGGAAACTATGCTAACATTTTATTAGCACCTTTGTTACCCTGGCCTTTTCAATCTAACAGCAGAGTGTAGCTTGGGGGTGGGTGTTACAGCTTATCTTCTACTTTCTTGACACCTTGTGCAAATTAATGACAAAGCCCCACGTAAGGTGCAAGTGAAAATGAGATTTTGCTGGTACTTGCAAACCCTATGCTATAACTCCAAAATGAAAATTCTCTTTTCTTGAGCCCTGTGACCTAACCTCCTCCTGTAAGCAACTGGGGGAAGGTGAGAGAAGAAAAAAGGGAAGGGGGAAAAGGAAAAAAAAAATTTTTTTTTTTGAGATTATGACTCATTATTCTTTAGCTCTCTGGAATGCCACGAGACTTTTTTAAGCATCCGCTATTTGTCACTTGGCAGAAAGAGGCTGATAGCTGGAGACTTGAATTGTCATTTTATACATAACACACTGACAGATCCATGCAAAAACAAACCTACCAAAATGATATTTAAAAATGTATAAAGACACCAAATAAACTTAACAGAGAGCTTGCCAATGCTATTCTTAATTCCGTAATAAAAGACAGGAAAGAGGGAACTGCTGGGGTTGTGCCTCTTACATGTGCACTGATTTTATGTGCCTGGTCCTATTTCTTTCTAGTTGTTGTCTCCTAAAAGGGAATGGGCTTTTCCTGACATCAGGTAGAGGGAGGGAGCTTGTGTTTTGGCTCTTTGGAGGCAGAACAGAGAATCCAGCTAGCAGGGAACTGCTTGAAAGTGGGAGTGATCTCCCTCATTGAGCAAGGTGTTGTGTCAGTAATTTGCCATCAATATGTGTCTGATTTTGAATATGAATTTGCTTTTGGGCATGCCAGCACTTTTTCTAGTCTGTGTCCACCCACAGTTGGAGGATTAACTTTTAATTGCATGAATGTCAGCTTGGGTGTTTAGACTCTTAAGAAGCTGCTTTCATAATGATCTTTTTCTAACAGTGGCCAGCCAAGGTATTTTAGCACAGAATGAAAAAGGTTTCCTCAACACTCCTTTGTCAAGCAGATGTTGCAATGTAGGGAAAGATAAGGACGGGACTCCCTCACCCATTTCTTTGCCCAATGCTTGTATGAAAGTGTGAAAATGTTATTTTGTGTAGCCTTCCTGTGCATTTTATTTTTGACCACTGTTATAAGGAGCTTTACTTTGTTCTGTAGCTCTCCATGAAGTATCAGAGGCTTTTTTTCATGGTCATACTTGTGCAGTTTTTTGCTCTGTAATTCTTCAAAGTTTTCTTACTTGCTCTGGATGGCTTTTGCAATGGTCTGATTGATGGCTTGGGCGTTGAACATTCCCATGGAAGTACTCAATCCACAAATCTTGAACTGAAGCTGTGCTTCAGTGACAGTTAATTGGGAGTTAGTTATGTTTTTCTACAGGCAATAGGTACTATCACTGTTTTCCTTGGCGCAGCATTTAAAAGCTTCAGAGATTGGGTCCGTTCTACACTAAACAACATTTAAACATATTGAAAAAAGGGTTCCTGTTCCAGAAACTTTAGAGGTAAGTTATATTTTTACCATGAAAAAGCAATCCTGAAAATAAATATTGAATAACTATTTCAGAGGAGCCAGGGGGAAACTTATTGGTCATTCCAACTACTTCTGGATAATGCATTGCCTTGAATTTGAAGGGGAAGAACTTACCTGGCCCTGTTATCAAGGGTGCACCAAACTGAATATTAAAAAAAGTGGTGCTTTGAAGTCAAGCTGCAGGTACACAGTAGAAGGCTGTATCCACTGACTTGACACGTTGACCCTGACTGTTGAGATCCCACGGTAACTCTTGGAATATGTATGCATGTATATGAGAGGAATAAACAGAGCTCTCAAATTTCAAGAGGAGAAATCACTGTATCACTGCTTTCTCTCTGACCTTGAAAGGTCTTGAATTATTAAAGAGCCTCTTAAAAGTGCAACCTAGTTTCTAAACCCTGTAACTTTAAAATGGCATAACCATTGTGAAATTCAGTTCTGGAACCATTTAAGCAATTTTTTTCTGCTTTACTTTAATTACAGAAATTGGATGTTTCTATTGCTTTAGAATGTTTTATCATTTTAATTAAAATTAATAATTTTACGTACACTGTAGTGCTCTGAATTCAGGATACCAAAAGTTTTACCAATTCCTAATACTCTTGCAAAAATATCCTTGAGTAGCTGAAATACTGGGGGAGTTTCTGATAGCTGAGTACCACCTGAGTTACTTACTTGCCTAAGTTGCAGAGGGCTCTGGGTAGCTTTTAAATACCACTGGGATACCAAGGTGTTGTTTATGCTGCCAGTGAGCAGAAAGCAGACTCCACTGTGAGAATGGAGGCTGGACCAGACTTTGAGGTGCTTAACACAAACAGCTACATTTGGGCAGCTTTGACTTGAGCAGATTTTGAAATAATGATCTACGGATGGCACCCCCATCCTCTTTCTTGGGTTAGAAGTTTTCATACCAGAAAAATTTCCCGTGTTTGTATGTGGTGCAGGTGGTGATGCGTTATAGCCTTTGCCCCAGATTTCCCTTTGATACAGTGAAGCAGAATCAGAACTTCAGCTGTTTATGGCTTATTATTTTGTATCTCAGTTATTAACATCAAAGAAGTGGCATATCTCCCTAGTTCCTAGGTTTGGGTTATTTTATGTTCTCTTGTGCATAAGTGAGTTTCATATGCCGTAGGAGAAACCTGCAATGGAAAATTCATCCAACCCACTCCTCACAGGTATGAACCCGTGTCTGTGTTTCAGCAGGTACCAGAAAAGGGCTCTGCTGCAGGAGCCACTTGCAGGCTGTAGTCGAAGCTAAACCTTGGCTTTGGCACAGCTTTAGGTCTTGCAAATCCCTTTTGACTTCCATCTAACAGGGAGCTCTTTGAATTCTAAGTTGTTGTCAATGTTTACAGCAATGTGATTAAAGCCAATTACAGACTTGTGCTTTGTGTGTGCTGTAATAACAGAGATGTTGTTTTCACACTTTGCTAAATGGGCACAAGGCAAAGAAGCTTTCTCCTGACCCTGAGAAGGGAGCCTGTAGTGAAAGACAGTCCCCCTGCATCAAATACCAATCTTTCCCTGCTGAGCCAGGAGTATCTAAGGAAAGCAGGCCTGGGAATGTCCAAGTGTACTCTGAGAGGAGGAGCAGGGCAGCTCTTTTTGATGGACGTGTGGGCCAGGGTCTGTCACTGCATGTGTATTGTGGTTCCACTGGAATAACAGTGCAGGGCAGTATCTGATGACTGATGTGATTTGCTGTGTGTGAATACAGATGCACTTACTGCCCTATAATTTGTGTCCATCTAGAGCTCCTTCAGCAAAGGCTGGGGGAAATGGGAAGGGGTGGAAAGGAGCAATTAATTTTGGCCCTTCAGGAAAGCAGCATTCTGTAGATTCTGCTATCATCACATCCAGTTTTTCTCCTCGTGCATTTGTCACAGATCAAGCCCTGCTACCCACTTTTAAATGTAATTACTGTAAATGAGGCACTCTCCAATTCCAGGCTCTTGCACCATGCCAGAGCTATGCAAAGGTCCTACAGGAATCCATCCTCCATGTCTCAGGGACAGAAATGCTGCCAAGAAGCATGAACTATCACTTTTGCTTCCTCCATCTTAATAAAACAGAGACATCTTTCCAAGTTAATTTCAGAATGTTCTCTTTTAGTCAGAAGTAATTTGGTGGCCTCGAAGGGCTGAAAACTCCATCCCCTGGATAGTCAAATGCACTTTTGGATATTTGTGATATGATTTGTGGTGTGTAAACAGACAGCTTCCAGACTCCATGCTCTCTTTATTCTGTATCTGTAGACTAAAAACAGTGTGGGTTTTAGTTAGGAGATACAGTTAAAGCTGTTTGGAGATGAAAAATTGGAAAGAGAACTGCTTGCAAGATGCATGTGCCTCCTTTTTCTGCCACGTTCTCATGAGCACACCTGCTCTTGGTGAGCAGGAGCTCCAGCTCTGGCTCTGTCTGTGGGACTGGGGCTTGGTGAAGCTGCGGAGCTCCGGCACTGAGGGCTTCGCTGAGGTGTGGCCAAAGGTGCAGCATTCTTCCACTGAAGGATTCCCCTGCATCTCTGCTGATGCTGGGGACCAGGACAAGGCTGTCCTTTGTTGGCAGAGATGAAACTGGGGCAGGCAGCTCCCCCACTGGGGTCTGTAATGAAAATTGCAGAGCTGAGGGCTGTGGCCTCTTCTGGTGGGAAGCACCATGCAGAGCTCTGCCTGTGCAGAGCCGGTGTGTGTGCAGCAGCCAAAGTGCTGGAGGGTGTGTGGCTCCTGGGAGATGAGAGGCAATGCCATGTGCCTCTGGACCTGTCCCTCCTCAAACTTGCACAGGAAGGGGAAATAGTAACAGTTGGTTTCTGCTCTGTGAGAGGAATTAAGCATAATAATGTGTTAGCCTAGACTGCTACCTGCCAGAGTTAGACAGACTCAAGGCTGGGATAAAAAAAGATTGTCATCTGATTTTTCCATCTGGATGAGACTGCTCAATTTGCCTCCAGACTGTGTCTCTGGGGGCTGACGCAGAGTGATGCTGCTGCACTCCCTGCCTTGCAGGGGGAGGCATGACCAGCGGTGAGGCGTCCTGCAGGAACACAGATGCCTTTCTGGAGCAAACTGAGATGTAGATCCAAACATGCTGATGGAAAACAACTTCAAAATACACACATGGACCAATTGGTGCCTCTCCCTCAACTTGCTGCTCACAAAACTAAGGTGATTCCAGATGCTGGATAGATTTATAGAAAATGTTTTCGTCCTGCTTGCCACCAGTTTAAAAACATACTAGAAAGAAAATGAAGTGACAGTTGTAAAGTATCCAGCATATTAATGCTAAAAGGATATGACCAGAATCCTATTAAAGAAGGATTTCTGTTTCATATCTAGAAATTAAACTGTATGCAATTATGACAAGACTTTTTAACCTTTGTCCACTCTACCTGTCCTTACCTGTTCAGTCAAGCTTCCCTGAACAAACTGGTTTTAGAGCAAAAACACAAAAAGTGATTAGCACAGAAGCAGTATTTATTCTGATTATCATCTAGTGGCTAGACTACTGCAAGAGTTAGACCTCATTTGCATCTTTCTGCGAACAGATGTGGCTGTAGAGAGATGTGGTATTGCAGACAGCAAGGCTAATGTGTAGGGTGTGTGGTATGTCAGCTTTCTGATCTGGCTGGTTAGGCTTATAATTTCCTGCCAGTTTAAAACAGCTTCTGGTTGTTTGATTGAAAAGGGAAAGGCACTTTGGGGCTTAGGTAGCAGGGGAATTGACTTACCCCAATATCTTTCATGTGAATGTGATTTGTTAATTTTAGATTTCAAGACTATGCTGGTCTTTCATTTATCTGCTTCAGCCTATGGTTTACTTCCTTGTATGTTTTATTTTTAACTGCAAGGTTTTACATCTGTATTAATAAGTCATCTAAGAAGTGTTGTAGCACTAAATAATCTGCACTTTCCAAGTTAAATAATTGTCACAGTGTGCACAAATATAACTCTCTGGTTTGCTACAGTGACACAAATATAACAGAACATAGTCCAGGGGAAGAAACAGTCTTCAGAATAGATTTTCAAGAATTCCTTATTGCTTTAAAATGTATTTTTTTGTGAAACAGGCAAATGACTTCAACTTACAGCCGAGCCTGATCATTATTTAAAATCACTGAGTCATTTTTAGTCTCCAGCTTTTCACCTTCATAAGTAGCTTTTTGGATAGACAGCGTGGAAGCTGCTAACTAAATTTCAATTGTTAGGAAGGCCTTTAGTCATATAACTAAGGGTGATAAAAATCCTATTTAATGGGGAAGACTCCTTTGCCATGGGCTTGATCAATAAATTAAATGGATTAATTAAGTTGGGCTGTCAGGACCAAGGACTGTCCTGAAGTCGGGCCAGCAGAGTTGGCCATTTATCAGAGGCAAAAGTTTGTCAAGAAAAGGGAGCCTTTAATGGGTTATGCTGGAGTGCATGCAAATGAGCAAGGACTTAAAATATCTAGCAAGGAGTGTCTGTCATCTGATCACAGGCAATATAAAAGGAGGTAGATACGTCTGCGCAAAGTCATTAAATTTGCTTATCAAACTTCTTACTGTGAATTTTTGAACTTCAAGTTCTAAGGAGATGAAGTGGCTTGTGAGTAATAGTCTTAGGTATTTCCATTTTTCACTCTTCACTGAGAAATTCAATTAGTTTTATGTTTTGAGATATATATATATATATATATATATACAGACAAACATATACCTGTATATGTATGAAGTGGTTTAAAATGCAAGCTTATTAAAAAATAGGAAAGCTTTTATTGCTTTCAGAGCATTTGAAGGAATTATGGTCTGCAGATAGAATTCAGTGCAGAGATTGAAAGCAGACCAATGCATTCCTGTAATTTCAGCACAGGGAATTTCCGGTGTCATTTGTGCCTGGCTCTGTTTGCTGCCTACACTAGAGTCCTGTTGATCCTGGCCCGTGAGGGTCTCACAGCTGAGTGCTGTGGCCATCTGCATGGAGAACCCTGATGAGTGACCCAAGCTGTCTTTGGACATCACTGGAGGGGAACAGTCAGCAGCATTCCAGTGGCCACTTACTGAGGGTCAAGAAACAGAAAACTATAGGTGTTCCATGTCTTTAGTTTTTCCCTGTGACCCTTGGGTTGCAGGAAGGTGGTGACAGTATTTCTGTGGCAGCCATAGGTGTGATCCTGATGGAGCTCTGTGAAGCTGTTGGCTGTGGAGCCGCCCGAGGCCGCGCGAGCAGCAGAGCAGCAGCAGACCCTGGCTCTTACTGCTTTGCCACGGACCCCTTTGCTACCACGTGCTCCTCTGCGGATGTGGTAGGAGTGAGCTGGTGTGTGCTTCCCAATGTAGAAAGTGAAGCAGTGCATATAATTGCACCAAAGTTGCTTCTCTGTTTTGGTACTTCCAGTTTAGCTCTAAAGCCCTGGCCATATGGATGCACTCCTACAGCCACTCTGGAGGCAAGCTGAGAATAAAATGAGCTGTGTGCAAGTGCTGCAAGCCTGTGTAAATGAAACCTGCCTGACAAACCAGAAACATGCCTTTTTGATGGATAACAAAAATAAAATTTTCTCAAGGCATAGAACTTTATGTATGTTCAACTCCTGTTGATTAAATAGTTCTCAGCTCAAATCAGCAAGGGAGTGAGCCAGGGATGCTGGTACCAGGGCAGTGATTTATCAGGAGATATGTGAAGATGACAGTGCTAGAAAAATGTGCCCAGCCATGTGGGCAAGGCCAGGGTCTTCATTGTAGTTTGGAGATGTTGTGTTTTGACACTGGCCAAATGCCAGGCACCCTCAAAAATCATTTGCCCATCCTCCCCTGCCACAGCTGGGCAGAGGAGAGAAAAAAAAATTAATGAAGGCTTCATGAGCTGAGATAAGGAATGGGAGAAAACTCTCCGAGGGCAAAACAGGCTCAACTTAGAGGTACAAAGTCAATTTATTACTAACAAAATGAGAGAAGGATAATGAGAAGTAAAATAAGGCTATAAAACACCTTTTCTTCCCTCAGTCCCTCCCTCCTTCCCACCTACAGTGCAGGGAGACAGGGCGGAGGATTTGGTCAGTTTGTCACCTGAGGTTTCCTTCCGCTGCTCTGGGAGAGGAGTGGTGCCCCTGCTACGCCAGGGAGTCCCTCCCATGGGAGAGACAGCTCTCCGTGAGCTGCTCCAGTGTGGATCCACTCTCACGAGCAGCAGTCCTGCCAAAACTGCTGTGATGTGGGTCACCCTTACGCAGGGTGCAGTCCTCCAAGGACAGGCTGTTCCAGCTTGAGAGCAAGGCCTCTCTCTCCACTGGATCTCCTTCTGGATCTCCCACTGGATCACAGCCTTCTCCAGGCATCCACCTGCTCCAGCGTGGGCACCTCCCCCATGGGCTGTGGGTGGATCTCTGCATCCCCTGTGGATCCCCATGGGCTGTGNGGAATGTCAGCTCCAGTGCCTGGAGCACCTCCTGCCCCTCCTTCTCCACTGGCCTTGGTGTCTCCATGTTGTTTCCCTCACATGTTCTCACCTCCTTCTCTTTTCCAGCTAGAAAAACTGTGCCCCTTTTATTTTGATTTTCTTCTTAAATTTCTCATCACAGAGGCGTTACCAACCTCTCTAACTGGGCCAGCAGCATGTCCATCTTCAGAGCCATCAGAGATTGGCTCTGTCAGACATGGGAAGCTTCCAGCAGCTTCTCACAGAAACCACCTCTGTGGCCCCCTGCTACCAAAAACCAGGCTGTGCAAAACACAGGACGGAGAACTCTCTTTGCAGCAAGGGTGAGAAGGTGCAAGAAGGAGAAAGGACTTGCTCTTTCCTTGAGGTCATTCAGGAAGGGCAGAGATCAGGGTGTGCCTGACCTTGGCTTGCTGTAGTGCACCTGGGATGGAAGAGGATGAAGATGAGAGACTATGATTGGTGATAACTTCTGGATTGCTTCCCCTCCCTGCTCAATGGGGCAGTGAGAATCACTGTCCCATGCTGTAGTCTAGGGTTTTGTCTGGAGGACTTCGGAGAAAAGTTAGAAATGCTTCCAAGTGGCTGAAGCACCTTAGCCATGGTGTGAGCTGGGTTTCTTAGAGGGTAATTTCTTTGTGACACTGGTCTTTGTGTTCTTGATGAACATTTTAAAAATGGCGCTGGTACTTCAGCTGTAGGGAAGTCAGGCTTTTTGTACCTTTTTTTCTTAAACTATTATCAGCAGCTGTGAAGTGATGCAATCCATATGCCGTATGGAGCACCTATATATAAAAATCTGACATATGGATGTTGTGAAGTTCTCAGAAGATTCCACATGCTTGAGATCACCCACGTGCTAAAAACATTCTGTTTGGGAATTAGTTGTTGAGATTTATGTTGAATTCCCAAAGTGAAGCCAGGCAAATTGTGCTGGGAATATTTGTAGCACGGAGTCAGGTCTGAATTACTCTTTTTGGTTCCCAGTGGAGCACCACAGGTTTTGGGCAGGATGTGTTTGGGCTGAAGGTTTTCAAGATGTCTCTGCAGATAACTTATATTGGGTCTCTTAACCCATTGGATCTGAGCTGTGTCTAGCTTTTTGTTCTTCACCGTCACCTCCTGCTCTCCCCTAGTTGGCAGCCTCTGTCTCTGCGGGCAATATAGGAGGGGGAGGATGAGGCACAATGTCACTGAACTTTCTCAATTAAGTCCTCAAGACTCAGATGTGATGTTTTGCTGGATAGAAATTAAGGCAGCCTACTGGCTGCTGTTTCTGTGGGACTTGAAGAAGGTATGGCATTCCAATGGATCCAGAAGTTAGTAAAGAACACAATTTGCAAGAAGCTTCTGCCTTTGCTAACACTGCTTTTCCATGCTGCTGTAGCTCATCCTGTCAAAATGTTTATCTGGAAGTTCTCCATGGCTAACTAGCATGAGTTGGCCAGACTTTTTTTTCTTTTTTTCTTTTTCTTTAAATCTTTTTTTTTTTTTTTTACACACTGAAATGGGAATCCACCCTTCTACTGCTGGTTTGGCTGGTGCAGTAGGGCTGGCAGCACTAACCTCCCTGGGGAATTCACCATCAGAGCGCGTGAGTGAGTGGCAAGGTGGGCATAAGGCATGGTGGGCATGTTGGCTCCACACAGATGGAGACTGAGTGAGCAAATGGTAAGGAGGAAGGCACATATAAACTGAAAAGACTTTTCAGTTTTACTCACTGTTTAAGAAGCACATAGCAAGTGCTATAAAAATACAGACGAGTAATATGTAGTTGGTTGATCCTCCTCTGGCCTCAGCAGAGGCAGATGGAAATGGGCCCGTTTGTCTGCTGGTTTGGGGGCTTGTTCAGAGCAAGTGTGAATACAAACTCTGCCTCTGCACGAGGATCATGGTCTAGGGAGGGCTTATACCCTTGGACGTGCTGTACCCCAGGAATATTTGTACCAGTGCCTAAAGTTTTCATGCAAGACATCTCAAATTGCTGCTGTCCTCTCTGTTGATTTTGTTCTTGTGGAATGAAAGAGGATTGACATTTGTTTGGATCCTGCTTTCTGAAGCGCTTAGTTCAGGGCTTTATTGATGCAGTGATGTGGAGTAGCAGCAAGCAGCACACTCTGAAGCTTGGTTATTTAGGGGCCCATGTTACAGATGTATGTAAACCCCTTTCTCCCCAAAGAGCTTTCAAGGTGAAGTTAATTCCATTACCAATAAATGATTGTTGTAATGTGTGAAGCAATAGCAGGAGAGTGAGCTTACAGCATGTGTCTGTACATCACTTTAACTTGTAATCAACCTGGAATTATTTCTAGTTCGTAGCTGTGTCTTAGTTATTTGCACGTGCTGTGCTACAGTGGATTCTACTTGCTTAAAACCTTGTCACGGAAGAAACATTTTTCTGGCTTTTATTTGCATTGAAAGCTGTTCCCTAGAGTCATGTCAGCTGTAGAAATCCAGACCCCAGCAAAAGTGTCTGAATTAAAAACTGGGCTTTGGGCTCCATTAAAGTACTGTGACTGCACATGTCACAAACAGAGACAGGCAGTGCAGTAGCACAGGCACTTGAAAGATCCTGCTTTGAAACTGAGGGGCTTTTGAAACTGTGGGGCTTTTGAAACAGGGGTTGCAACCCTGGAGAAAAGAAACAGCAGTCTCCTCTCTTTGCTTCTTCCAGCCCCTGTCAGTTTCTGGCTTTGAATTTTCTTTGAAATTATGCACTTGTCTCTTGGTAATCTTCCCCCATATTTTAATTGGGGATGGCAGGTAAGGCATAAGGTCAAAGAACTGGAAATGACCTTGTAAAACTGAGACAGTGGAGCCAAAAAGATGGCCCTTCAGTTTAAACTGGTGATAGTAACTGCCAGATTTTTGGGAATGTTTGCAAACTCATGATTAGATCAAGCAAAATTACATAAAATTTTTGACCTTTGAATATAAACAGGGCTGGAGGACTCTGAGAAGAGAATGGCAGGGCTCCAGTAAAAGAGACGTATATCATGACAGTTTAGTCCACACTGTGTAGGCAGCAAGGCATGCTGATACAGTTAATGCATCTTTTTCACATTTAAGAGAAAAGCACATGTCCTCTTCCTTTTTTATACAAAATGTTTCATGTGGTTGTGTGTGTATGCATGTCACTCCAATACATAGGTGGGGTGTACGCCCTTCATTGCCTCTAAAAAAAGGGTTGGCCTGCTTGTTCTGGCCAGTTTTTATAGATGGCACATTGCCATGATGTAGGAGTGCCTTTTATTTCTGTAGCAAGCACTATGGCCACACTTGTTTTATATTACAGACAGGGATAAATGTTGATGTTTTCCCTCAATTCCTTCCTTCCTTCCTTCCTTCCTTCCTTCCGTCCTTCCTTCCTTCCGTCCTTCCTTCCTTCCGTCCTTCCTTCCGTCCTTCCTTCCTTCCGTCCGTCCGTCCGTCCTGGAGGAGGATTGGAGCAGGGTGTTTTGGTCAGTTTTGCTGCTCTGTTGAGATGTGGCAGCAAGTGTATCTGTTGTTAGGGGACACTGGATCCAGGGAAACTTTTGAAGTGGAAGGGTTTAGGGTTTATAGTGAGGTCACAGTTCCTGGGGGAATTAATTAATTAATTAGCTGATGAGAACTGCTGTCCCCTGCCCTAGCAGGTGTGTGCTCTGCTTTTAAGCATGTGAGTAGTCCATGTTGAACCTGGATTAGAAACTGAGATTGCTTTTTGACAGTGCCAAAATAAATTAGAGAGCAATAATAAACCCCAAAGAAGAGACTGGGATTTAAAAAAGTGAAGGCTCTTACCTTGCTCATCCTCTGTTCTTGTCCTACTCTTTTTGACTATGGAGCAAAAAGAAAAAAGTGCTGAAAGCTCTTTAGATCACCAGTGCAAAAGACTAATGTTTTGGTGAGATGAGCAGGAAATAATGGCCAGAGACTTGCAGAAGAGCATTGAGATTTGCATTGATTTTTGAATCCCTGCTTAGTCCTACAGGTCATCCAAGATCTAAATGACAATAAAGGCCATTTCAGAGACAGAAAACCAGAGATCCCATAGGTGCAGAGTGCACTAGTCTGGATGTAGCAAGCAGGTTATGGGTGTTAGGGATTCTTATTGCTTGGTATGGGACTGTGCATGCTGTTGGGTGTGTGCTCCTAGGCAGAATGAACAATTTCCTCAAAGATTTTCCAAGGTGTTAATCCCAGTAACTGGTAAGTGCCAATTAACTGCTTGTAACTCTTTGGCAGCCTGAGAAAGCTCTACTGCAATTCCCATCCTCATGGGGAAAGCAGAGGCTGGGGAAGTTGAGCACCAAGGTTGTTGTTACGTTCCTGCAGATGGGATCACTGGAGATGGCAGACAGGGCCCTGCGGCTGCAATTGGATCTTATGCATTAGGGACACCCAAGAGGTGAGTGGAAGTATGTGAAATTCGTGGTTTAAGGCACTTACATACTATCACAAAAAAAACAGGGACAAGGAAAGGATAGAAGGTAGTTCTCGCTGGCCATGCTCATCTGGTGCAAAGGGGTGAACTCCTTATTTGCCAGTCCCATTCCCTGCTTTGGCATCAGGTTTTGTTTGTGTTTTTTTCCAGCCCCTGAAGGAAGTGAAGCGAGGCTCATGCAGACAACTATTTGGTATCTACACCAACTGTGGGAGCAGAGATATATTCTGTGAGGATATGTCCTTTTGGGTGTAGATGATGAGGGCCAGCAGAAGCAATCCAGAAAGCAGCCTGGACTTGGACTTTCTGCAAGTCTGCATCCCTGTCTCAGTTCAGGACACCTCATTTCCAAAAGTAATAAGAATTTCCATTCAGCTTTAGACTGTCTGCAGATTCCTACCCACTCAATCTCTAATTAAATGTAGGAATTTCCACTTTATGATTAATCCTTCTTTTCAGGGCAAGTTGTAAAAGAGTTGAAAAAGTAAGACTTATCTGTCTTCTGCTTTCCTTCTGTCTTTTTGGTTTGCAAATGAAATGTATGGTCATCTTATATAATTCGTCTTCTTAGAACTTTTGCCAGTTTTAATTCTGTAAAACGCAATAGTCATTCCTCATACTTATCTGTAAATTGCATTGAATCTTGTTGCAGTCATATTAGGTGGTAATGATTTATATGCCTTCTAATAATTTATTTGATTATGCCAGCTATGTTCCATTTCTAAAGAATTATTAAGTTAATGCTCTTGCGTAGGGAACAAAGAAATATTTTCCATAGTTCTTACTTTGCCTTTCTGCACTTTGGTACAGTGCTGCATGTTTGGTTTATTAATACAGTGGTGTGTAAGGATCAGGCTGACAATTTATTACAGGTGTTTAGTGTCATTAGACCCCAGGTTGCACAGAAGGTGTGTATCCAGAGGTGCTTTCAATGTGACGAGTGTCAGTACCTGGGTGTTTCTGCCTTGTGCACATGCCCAGATTCTGCAAGTCTCTGACGGGAGTATCTGTGCTGGGCACAGGTGGGACTGATTGCTTTGAGCTCAGTGGAAATGTGAAGGGCAAATAACACTATCAAAACACTCAGTGACAAAACACATTGGGTTTTCCTTTCCTTTTCCTTATGCCCCAACAATTCTGTGCTGAGCATAAGGAGCTCTCTCACCCCTCTTGTCAACAAAGGGCTGAGTGCAGGGAAATAGCTAAACACAGGTTTAACTTTAGGATTGGAATTGCTCCCACAGATTTCTGAGGCAATTATTATCTTAAATAAACAGGAAATGGGGCTGCTGATGGGGGGACAGGGAGAGAGCAGCACAGTAGGACTAAAGAAAAGTGAGTTTTCTATCTGGTGTGTTTCATACACTGGAAACTTTCAATATTTCCTTTCTTGATGGACTGTCTACCCTGTCTGTTTTCTCTCCCTTTTGGAAATGTGTGCCTAACTCCTGGATAATATGCCTCCCACGCCAGCTGACAAAACACAAAGAAATAGGAAGAAGCTTCAGCTCGAGGGGAAAACTCTTCTCTTCATGAAAAAATGATGCAGTTTTTCTTTCCTTTTCCTTGACTTGCATATTTAGAGAAGCACAGGATGGAACAAAGTGTTGCACGACTGCAAATAATGTCCAACTTTTTTTTTTCCTCACTAAAATTTCTCTTTGAAAAACAGTAAGTTTCTTTCTGAATATGTTGGCATGAAATATCAATTTTTGGCAGTGCTTGAATGCTGCTTTTTTTTGTCATTTAAAAGTACTATGCTGCTGAGACATTGCACTTTTGAACAGGATGAAATATGGTTACTTCTTTGGAAAAATGCTTGTGATTATTCCAGAAGCCAAATTGTTGCCTTTTCCAGAGTTCAGAATACAGACTGGTACTCTGTGTGTGTGACAGTAGTAGTATAACTCAAAGGGACAGAAATGATAGGTGGAAAAACAGGAAAGTATTTTACCCAGTGCTCAAGCACCTGGAATCATGCAGAAAAATCAAACAAGAAATTACTTCCTAGCAAGAAATTAAAGCATCCAAGCAATGAAATGAATAATCAAAGAGACATATGATATCCTCTCCCTTTAAACCAGGTTTTTCTTCTCCTAAAGCACTTGAATTTTTGGAGAATTTGAGTCCTGACCGTGTAAGCTGCCTTGCTCCCAGCTCTGCTCTTGAGTAGATCAGCCCCTCTGATCCATTGAAACTGAGGAGCCAGATCCACAGCTTAGGTCACTGCATCTGACCCCGGTTACAAAAATACACTCCATGTCTCCTCGTCAAATTTTTTGTTTTCCTCTTTACCATTTCTTGTTATTGCTTTATATTGCTGTTACTGCATTAATTCTACCATGGAGTGTCACTGGGATTGGGAATGGGCCTCCTTAACATCTCTGTCTGTGTGATTTCCAACATTATTTGCTTTTTAACAGTACTGAAGACAGCTGTGTGCACATAGAACATCTGGGGGTCTGCTGAACTGTAAAACCTCCTGACATTGATGTTTAATTTGCATTGACATATTTTCAGTTTTACTTTATACCTGCTTGCAGCCTTGCATGTCTTTTGACTCTTTGCTATTTTACAGATGTCTAGTAGCAGGGAGCTGAAAGAGAGGAATACCCTTGGTTTTCTGCAAAGCTGTGGTATGGTAATAAGGAATTGTTCCCAAAGTTGGTCCTGTGGTTGCTGCGGACTGTTTGTGTTTAAACAGTCACTTGTTGTTTGCTGATACTCTCTTTTTAAGTGTTATTGTTTCATAATGGTCATTTGCACTTGTACAACCTCCTTGTCAAGAGAGTGGTTGCTAAGAGGCTGATTTCAACCAGATCTTTTTGCAGACATGGTTATTAGGGAATGCAGTAATCTTCTGACAGATTTTCTACTCTATTAAGCAGCCACATCATCTCTGTGAATAAAAGTGCCTACTTTTACAAGTGTTGGCTTTGGTGTCTTGAGGCCATTTGGGTGTTTACAATCAGTGCTGAAAAGCAGCTGATTTTGCAGATGCCAGTTCTCTGGCTATCCCCAGACACTTTTTGGTGCAGATCTGCAAGTACCATGTCTGATACCTTCTTTGTCTCCCTGTGCCGAGGGGCAGTTCTGTTAAAAAGGCACAGTAACCCCAACCATTCTATGGTTCTGTTCATGCCATGGCCTTCTCTGGACCCATCAGATTTGTGCAAGCAAGGACTTGGTCCCCTGGGAGCACAGCTGTTTCCCCAGAGCACAGCTGGTCCCCTGGGAGCACGGCTGGTTCCCTGGCTGCCCAACAGGGCTCTGCTTTGGGCCCGTCCAGTGTGTGATTCTCTTTTGCCCACAACTTCCTCCTGAACCATTGTGTTTGCCTGTTGACTAAATCCTTATTTCCTCGGGTCTGTAATGACCCTTTAATGAAGTTAGGACTATTTTTCCCAGAGATATGAAATATTTGTTCCCCACACATGTTGGCCTTTTGCTTATTCTTGAAGGTGTGATGTAGCTGAATGGCTTCACTGTCTGTTTCTGTTTTGTCGTTGATTAATCTGTTTATCCACTGGGGCTGTTATGAAAGAAGATTAATATTACAGAGAAAATACTTGTTTGTTTCAAATATTTTGTTTCCTTTCTCTGCTGGGAATACTAGTATAAACACCAGGCAATCTGAATTTAAATAGCTAAAGTATTAGTCTTGCTGTTCCAGTTGCTTGTCATTACACTTGAGGATAAAGTTACAACTGATTATACAAAATACCTGAGCCATACATTTTACATTCTCAATCAGCATATTATAGATGAACTATGAAAATCTGAGATAGCTTTTTATGATAATTGAGAGAGATTTTCCTTGGAGTATGCAAGACTCTTGAGAGAAGCTGAATTGCTTGTCTGTAATTCTGTTATAAGCTTTACTGGTATTTATTTAACATGCAGTTTATTGCTACTGAATATTATGGCTTGCTGTCAAAAGTGTCAAAACACTCAGAAGGTTGCTCCCAGTTTTGATACTCTCTGCACAGTGGCTTTTGTTAGACCAGTCTGAAGCATCCTCCATGAGCCTGACTCATGCGCAAAGCAGCAGTGCACCTGTGTGAAGAAAATGTAAATTGTTATTGCCTGAGAGGGCCCCTTCAGCTCCCCACCTGACATCGAGGGTAATCAGCCAGCCCAGGGCCCAAAATGCAAACTGGCTTAGATTTCTCCAGCCCTTGTACTGAGCCCCTTGGGACCATCCCAGACCCAAAATGCTAAATGCAGGAGATCCCTGCTCCATGGCTTTGGCGATTTGAGTTTGGGAGCTCAGGCTTGAGTCACTTCTACAGGTCTGGGCTGTCGTGTCCCCTGTGTCAGCAGCATGGGCCTTGCCTTGGGGCTGTCAGTACCTCACAGGCGTTGCCCCTATGAAGCTGAGTGGGGCAACCCCAAGGTGCTCCCTGGTAGTAGAAGACCAGCACTTCTGGCAGTTAAATGCTTTTTAGCAGGATGTTGGAATTTCATGTGCTGGCACTCTGCAGACAAAGGCCAAAAGAGACATTATATTTGACTGAGAGGCCCATCACTGCTTCTGGCCCTTCAGCTTGGAAACTTGCTGAACTCACAGCTAGCTCTAGCACCAGGAGGCTGAGCTCTGCCAGGGATGGGGCTCATTCAAGCACCTGGGATAGTCAGGTGGCTGTTTGGAGACCCAGCTCCTAAGGATCCTCTGGCTCCAGCCTCATCATCTGCAGAAACTGGTCTTGACCAGAGATTCTGCTGGATTTTTACAGCCCATTTCATGTCTTCCTCTTCAGCTCTACCTTGCAATGATTACAAATAATAGTGAAGCCACGCTGATTACCTGGTTGAGATTCAGGTTAAATTCAGTTTCAGAAGAAAAAGTTAAATATTCTCTATTTAAATAAAGCAAGTGAACCACTAAGCAATAAGCCACAAATTTTGCGATTTTGCCACAGAAGGTTCAATTTGTCCCTGAGTATGTGAGATACAGACTGGAATACTAGACGAGAAATGAACGTCTTTGGGCCTAGATGTATGGCAATAAGTGGAAAGTTGCAACTCGTTTTTATTTGCTGACACCTGTGAGCACGGTTGGTGTATGCTTGGCTGTGTTTGTTTGTCTAAACTCACAAGAGCTGGTTTCTCTATGGCCTTAGGGTAGGCTCTCATGTTCATTAGCACAGGAGAGCACTGCTGCTCCTGTCCCTCCCCTCAGTGTTTTAGTAGGGGTTTTATGCAGCTGGAGATTGCCAGATGGAGTGGGAGAACTGCCTCCACCAAGGGGGTGTTGTGGGGGGCATTGGGGCAGCAGGACATAGCTTGTGCCTCAGTTTATGCACAGGGATTCAGAGGTTGAAGAGCCCACCTGAGAGCTGGTGTAAAGCCCTTAGCTCTGGTTTGGTTGGGTTGTGTTGCCCACAGTGAGTCCCAATTCAGCCCACTCAGCCGTGCTCTCTGTTTTAGCATTTGCAGAGTCAGGCTCTTGGGCATCATCTCTGGAGGAGATTTCTGTCTGTTTACCAAAATGGAAATAGCCTAGTTTGGGAGTGGGCTGCAATCCCTCTAAAAAACTCATCTTTAATATATTTCCTGTAGTCACAACTTAAAAACAAACACACGTTTCCAAAATGTTCTTCAGTTTTTCACGTTGGTATTTCTCACACCGGCATTAATCATCCATTTCTCCTTTTAAGTACAGAGCTCAACGTACCAGAGTGAAGAACTGTCTTCTCATGCCTGATGAAAGAGATGAGTGGATTTTACAGTGAAATTCCCATTGCTCTGGGGAGCAGTGATCATGCCAAAAAAATGTTCACTGACCTGTGTGACACAGGTGCCGTCTGTGTGAGGATTTTGGTGGAGTTAACCCCTGATAGTTCACTTTGCAGAACATCCTGACTTACACTGCAAAGCTACAGTGCTGTCTTTAAGGTTGTTAAAACCTAGTCTGGCTTGGTAATCATTAGATAGTGCTGATTTTCTATCCTAAACTCTTAATTCTTTGATCTTTTTCTTTGACTGAACTGCTTTCTTCTGATTCTTCTACTGGCTTTTTGGCTGGAAAGAAGGTACTTACTAAATTCTGATTCATTATTACAGCTATTCAATCTTAGTGTGTGCCCAGGTAGTTACCCAGTGCCTTGTTCCATCATTTGTGCTGCTCCACTTCACCCCTTCCACTATGATCTGCCTCTCTGACCCATGGGGTGAGCCCACAGCAGCAGCAGCAAGCTGGACCTGAACTTTGCCTTTCTGTGCAGTCCTGGGCTTGGAAAGGAGAGGTTGTTTCTGATGGGCATGAACTCTCTGGCTCAGCAGGCAGTGGAGGCAAGATCCAAAATCCTGAGGAGGCTGAAGCAGGATTTTTTTTCTGTACCTCGTGTGTTGCCATAAGCAATCTTGGTGTGTGGTAAAGAAAGATCTGTTCTTTGGATTTTAACCTGTCCTGGTCAGCTCTAGCTACAGAGGGGTCAAGCACAGAATACAGTCTGTGGCTGCTGGAGCACCTCTGTCCTCCTGGGCAGCCTCCCTGTGTTTCAGCTGGAGGCATCATATGTTGCACACAAACATTGCTAAACAGAGATTTCAAGGTAGCAGATTTGTAGTGGCAGTGGGGGGAAGGTAGAAGTGGTCTTAAATTTGCAAAAATCTTTGACTGCAGTAAAGCTGTGTACCAGGATGTTTAAAAATTTAACATGAAAACAACAGGCTGGCAGCCTGCAATACTACAGACTTAAAAATTAAAATGCCGCCATGCTTAATGGAACTCCCAAAAGTAATGATAAAAATGTAATTGCTTCTGATGAGACACAGTCTATTACGTAAAGAACCTGGTAACTCTTCATCAGCTTGGGTAACCTAGGTAATTTAAAACGAGTTATATTTCTTAGAACTCAATATGCAAATGAATTGGAGATTATATGCAGTTAATATTTGCAGGATAAACAGAGAGTAATTTAAGTTGATTATTAACAACCCCAAATCCTTAGAGTGATTATGGCCATGCTGCTGTTTGGGGCCAGTTTAACTCAGACTTGACATTGAGACCTCAGTTCCAAAAAGCACTTAGCTGTTAGATGACTGGGCATTGTATGGCCTGAATGTATTCACAATTTGACTCCACAGGTACATAAGTACAGCGGGAACAGTTTTTGTTTTTTTTTTTTAATTTTTTTATTTTCAGGTTTAACTCAGTTTAATGGAGACAATAATAAAGCCCTTACTTTTCTACTGAATTTCAGACTCTTAGTATTGGGAAGACACACACCTTTCAAAGCTACTATTGAATTTGATGCTTAACTTCAGTCACGAACCAGCTTGTTTGTACAACAGGAACAATATTCCCAAATAACCAGTCAGCTGCCATGTTGGAAACAAAATAAAGAATAGTTTTTTGTGTCTTGTTTGAGTTAGGAGTCCACAATTTCCCCAGACTTTTCTCCTCTATATTCATACGGTTTAGAAACTCCCAGCACCCAAAGTGCTGAAAAACACAGAAAAGAAAGTAAACATGCAATATTATTTCTGATGGATCTTTTCAAAACAGAGAAGTCTGATGTGAGGTAAGGCAGGATGAGACATGCTAAGCAAATTTCGATTGACAAATGTAACTGGAATTGAATTCACTGAAGCTGTGTCTGTAACAGGAATGAACTTGGCCGAATGATTACACTCCATTTTAATAGAAAATAATGAATATTGATTCAGTCTGTGGCAGGTGTCACTGGCCCCTGCAGCAGTAGCCAGAGGAGGTAGAGGTGCAATAGGGTATGTAGCAGATGGTCCTGTCTTCCTGCTGTATTGGCCCCATGGTGCTGCTCTGCCCCAGGGCTCAAACCAGGCAAGCTGGGCTTGGTGTGAATCTGGGGCTTTCTGTGCTGGGGCTCTCTGGGGTTTGGGCTGGGAAATGGGCATGCTGCGGCCATCTCTGTGACTGAGGAGGGGAGTCAGTGTTAAAGGCTGGATTTTGCTCTGAGTGTTAGAAATGGGAGGATTAATATTTGAGCTATCTCTACAAATAGGAGGAAACACCTTATAGAAAGGTTAGAGTGCTTATAGTTTGGTAGCTGTTGGACATCCTAACAGAGGCTGACTTTCTAATGGACTTGGGCATTAGTAAGAGGAACCTATATGTGTCTGCTATGGAACTGCTGAGCATGGAATATTTATTGTTAGCTGGGCTATAATCAGAGCTATGGAGAGTTTAAAAATAGTATGGCGTGCTGGGAGAAAAAGGTAATAGTATGTATTAATACATTGTATTTATACCCACAGCATGCTTTTCTTCTGGGAGGTGAGTTTTAATTATAGTACATTACATACATGGAACAGATTTTGAAGGCACCTGCATGGCTCTGAGGATGAGGGACAGAGTGCCATGGCTTAGAGGATGCTTGGGAAGGTGTGGGAAAGCCAGCAGTGGCTGTAGGCAAGAAAGGGGCATTGGGTTCCTGCAAGACGTTTCTTGTGCTTTAATGGAGTAGGATTTAAATTTAGAACTCGTATGTGACCCAATGTCAAGTCAGAAATGTGTGGTTGAAAGTGTATAATCAGCTCCAAGTGGCTGCCTTGTAAATCTCAGGAGTGGAAACTGGCCTCGGGCTAGCAGCCGTCTCTGCTGCATCTCTGCTTGAGTGAACTTTAATTTGACTCTTTATCAAGAAAAGCAGTGAGAGAAAGAGGGGAAGAAAAGATGAACACAGCGCGAGTTGCCCAAAATAGGCCTTGTATGGATAAAGGTGCTTTTACTGGAGATTTTGCAAGAGTTCTGTGTGCCCTCCAAGAAAAGCAGTCCTGTTATGAAGTGTAGTGAGAGAGGAAGGGCCAAGAGAAGCTCAGAGAAACGTTCTAGTTCTGACTTTGGGAGCTGCTTCTGACTTTATTGGGTTGAACGTGTGCACAGAACTTCCAAAAATAAAGTGATGTCAAACTGGAATTCTACAATCTGGGGCCAGTCTGCAAAGCACTCTGTACTCCGTGCAGGGCTTTTTACTTTGTTTGCTTAAGCTGCTGCCAAAACCAAATCAAGTATCTCTGTGAGCACCTGCAGTGGCGCTAATAACCAGTGTGCTGTGAGCACGCAGAGCTGTCCAGGGAAGGAGTAGGGGCATTAAACACTCTCTGAAATTTTGAGCAGCTCCTGGCTAGGGAGTTTTTCTGTGATATTACAATGTGAAGTCTTCACTATTAGAAGAGGTTAGCAATGTTGTGAAACTTGGAAAACCTCATCAACTCTGCCGTGATTATTTGTGGGTATATTGTAATCTGCCACCCTTGAGACCAGGAAATATTTTGAGCCAGCAGTTTTTCACAAGTCTTAAGACAATGGAAAATAAGGAAGAGATTAGTGACAAATGAAGTTTCATCTCAGGCCAGATTAGAGTCCTGGGAACTATGTATTTTGGAGGAGTGAGCTGTTGATTTCAGGAGGAGATACTTCATTTTGTAGATGCTAAACATAGACTTATTCAAAATAAAAAGTTCACAGTGTTGGTGAACCAACCAAGATCTGAAACTTAATTTGCTCTTAAATGAGTCAAGTTACTTTTTATAATTGTGGTCTGGAAGTTTAGCTTTTTATAATTTTCATGGGTTTAATATTTGAAATTTAGCAAACTAGAAGTTTTTCACATATTCATATGTTGAGAGCAAACAAACATTTATACGAAGTAACACTGTAAATCTGTGTTCTTCACAGATTGGAAGGTGTCTGACTCCATTCTATTCTCCCTGAAGGAATATAAAAATAATTTTCTAAAAGGAACCTGGATATAAAAACAGTGGTTAGTGAGTATTCACTATATATAGATCTACTAGAAAAAGTTCTGTTTTCCATTTTTCCAGGAACACAAAGGTGACATAATCCCACTATTTGTACACATACAGTGTTCATTGGCCTAGAACCCCAACATGAAAATAAATGGAAATTCAAGTAGCTCAGTCTGCTCAGGTTATTAAAGAGTGTAGCTTGTAATACTCACTCAAAGAATTACAATCTCATCGGTGCTGTAATCTCTTCCCATGTGTTTTTTTTTTACATAGTGTATAATTGTTTTTTCTTCAAATCATCAAAGTGCTTGAGAAGGCAGAATGTACTGAGACTTTCTAAATAGTAGAAATTGTCTGTCTGTCTGCCTTGCCTGGTACTTTCAGTTGAGTCATGGCATGACCAGTGTTGGTAGGAGAAACCTCTGTACTCCAGCCTGCCAGAGTTATAAACATATGCACAAGTTCCATCATGTCTTTGCTGCACATTTTCACGCCCTTGGACAGTAAAAGAAAACTGGCACAAAATCAACTATAAACTGTGAAACCCCAAAATATCAGGAAGGAATATACATGAGTTATTTTTGAAGCATTTGGCACCACCTCTTTTGTTAAGGGAAGGGTAGCTGTGAACTTGTGAGAAGTGCTCTAATGGATGCTGAAGCTGTCATAAAGCTCTTTGTTCAAAAGGAATGTAAACTGTTGGAAGAAGTGTTTACAAATAAACAGAGCTTTGGCTGTTTTCTGATCTTAGAGGCCTTCCTTTCTCTCCAACCTTGGCTATTTACAAAATTTTCTTGTCTTGAAACTAGGTGAGTGGTAAAAAAAAGCTTTTTTCCCCCCTTTGACATTCATATTAGAGGAGAAAACAATTAAATTCCCTTTATCCTAAAGCTTATTAGATCTAGTAATGATCTAGTAATATTTATTCCTATATGCTGTCTCTTATAACTATGAAAATTACATAATGGTAGTGGCATCTGTCTGGGATTTTTGCAGACTGAGAGACATGGCCTTAAGGTTGAGGTCTGTTGGAGCCATGGATGTAGTTAGATCTGTGCAGCTCCAGTGCCAGAGCCAAACTGCCCCATGGCTCTTGGCTCACAAACAGGCAGGGTTCGGTGCCCACAGGAGGAACCAGCACTGTCACTGAATCCAAAATCATCAGCTGCTGCTGTGTCGCGGGGTGAGCCATCTTCATGCCCAAGTTAGGAAGAAAGGTTGCTCATATAATGAAAAGAGGCTAAAAAAGTCTCCCAACTTACTGTGCTGCCCATTGCTGCTGAGGTCTTCACTCCTTTAGCTGTGTGGGGCTGCCTGAAGGTATACAGATCCCTGAGCTCCTTGTGGGAGTGGGAGAAGAAAAAAAATACATATGGTGTAGTGGGGTGAATGTGTGTGACTGTAACAGACCACCAGGCTTTGATCCTTGGAGTTTCATGTTTATGAAGCAAAATAGTGAATCTGAGAACTGCCTTGGTTTGAAAGACAGGTGTCTGCTAAGGAAGGCAGGAGCCTCCCTTGGAATGGAAAATATGACCCCCTCCAAATTATTATAGTTTTTAAATGAAGGGGCCTTTCAGGCAATGATATCAGAAAAGGAATAACACTTCTTTACCAATGTATGTATGTGTAACAAGGCAAACAACGGCGACAGTAGCAACAACAAACAAAGAGCAGAAAACCCAGTGAGGTCTCCTCCCGCCATTTAAGCACCTTCCCCTGCGGTGCAGTTCCGCTCACAGCCAGAAGGGGCGCTGCTGGCTCCCGGCCGGGTGGGGGAGGCGCAATGATTCCCCCGCGCCTGCAGGGGGCGCTGTGGGGCGAGCTCGGCCATCTTTCTCCACATGAAGAATGGCGGACACAGCTGGCAGAATGGGATGGAGAAGGTGCTTCCTTTACAAACCCCCACTGGCAGCAGGTCCCGGTGCCCCCTCTGGATGGCGAAAGGAGCTGTACCAGGAACCTCAGGAGAAGTAAGCTGGAACAGCAGAGCCTCCTGTCAGGCAGAGGATGAAAAGCTACAGTGTAGCACAAGCCTAGAGCAATGGCGCAGGTACTGCAGGGGTTGGGCAGTAGCAGTCCGGCTCCTGCACACAGGATGGAAAGAGGCTCTTCAGGATTTCCTCACTGGCGCTGGCTGATCCCTGGGTCTGTGCTGTGCGGAGGGTGGGAGCAGCCCACTGACGGGAAACAAGGGCTGTTGCAGGTCCTGGCAGGGCATACACTGGCTCTGGGCGTCCCAACAGCAGAGCAGCAAGAGAAGCCCAGCTTGCAATCTCAGTCACAGTGCCAAAGCAAAACAAAACAAAACAAAACCAAAAGAAGCAGGCAAACCCCACAGAAATAGCAGGATCCCTGGTCAGAGGTACTGGCCACGTGCGTCCAGTCGAACCGCCCACCAAAAGAGAGGGCTTGCCTCTCATCCTGCCCCAACTCCCTCCGGAAACCCCGGCCTGGCTTCCATTCATCGCAGCAGCCCTGGCACCAGGGACCATGGGGGTAGGGCAAGCCACCGTCTCTGGGCACAAAACAAAACAAACAAAACAGATCAAAAAACCCCCAAAATGGGATGGGATAATAAACCATTGCCAAGACAAGAACCCAGATACTTCTTTTACTCAGTCAATGGGAAATGAAGCTGCTACTTTGAGCAAGTTTATTTTAAAGCTGAAAGCTTTGAAGGTCAGCCCCAGTGGAGTGACATTTTAGCCAAGGGCAGGAGAGATCATTCTGTGAGTGAAGCAGGGAGAGTTGTGACCTTAATAGAGTTGTAAAAGTTCTACAAGACACAATGGAAGTGAGTTCCCATATTCAAGGAGGGGGTTTATATTAAATCAAGGACAAAATGAGCAGTGAAGAAAGAAGTATGAATGCTTCCCTCTTTTTTTTTTTTTTAATTTTTTTTTTTTTTTTGGTCATAAAAAGCAATTTTGCAATTGACTTAGTTTTTTTCAGAATTGGTTCCTGCTTGGTAACCATCATTAAAATTAAGCTCGAACTCCAGGTACTCTGCATCCTGCAATCTTGTCTGATGTTGGTTGCTTCAGGTGTGCTGAAATTTCTCCGGAGGAGGGCAGTGGGGCGGTTCACAATCAAAACAGTGTGACAAGAGCAGCAATACTCTGGTGGCCAGCATCTCCAGACTGAGATGTCTTCTTTTAGAGATATTTTAGGTTTATGCCTTGGATATAGGACCTGTAGAGCACTGGTCATGTTAAATACTCTGAAAATGCAAGCAGCACACAGAAGGGTATAATCTCATGGTAAAAATACATTGCATGTGCTTGAAACATCTTGATTGCTTGGGCACAGGTATAATCTTCCTTAATCCTGCCTGCTTTATTGTAGTAAAATTTATTTAAGGTGTCTTACTTGCAATTCTTTTCTATTAAGAAGAACGAAAAATTTCTTAACTCTTACCAAATTTAATTTTTGCTTCCAGCTGAAACATCAGCTTTCCAGACACATGGCTTAGTGCTTCCAAAACACAGGGTCTTTTTTCAAGCTTTCAAAAAATTCTAAATTGTTGTTTGTATTTCAATTCTTTAATACAACCTCTCTGTAGAGGGCCATGGGAGATGAGGGAAACATGGATTATGATGAAAGATTTAGTCATCATCTCACTAATGCAGATCAATGGACCATCAATTGATACTCCTACTGGACTACAGGAAGAAGCAGAATGACTTTTATAGCCTGACCAATCCTCTTAAATCAGCTTAAACTCTATTCTGTGTTCCCTAGGCCATGTTTCTCTCACATGCACTACTTGTTTCAGGGCTTTGCCTGTTACCTCCTTGTGTAGCAGTGCACTGGTTTGTGTTTTCCCTGTGTGGAAATGGCACCTTCTAACAAGACGAAAAAACCCGGTGTTGTTTAATGTGTGTGCTTGAGAATGTGACAAGCTGACTTCAAAGCCGCACCCACTACTTGAATGGCTTTCCATGGTACCCACAGCCATCTTTCTTTAATTGTAATTGATATTTGGAAAGGACTGTATTGATTTGTAGATCTAATTATCTTTAAAAAAAGCAAAAGAATTTATTTTACAGGAATATTGCAGAGAAGACAGCAATACTTTGTGTCTGTATTCAGAAGTAAGAGATTGCAATTCCAGGTACGCAGAGCATCTTAAAGAGACTCAGGCAGTTAGTAAAACACCTGGGAAATGGGAGAAGCTCAGGATCCAGTTGCAGAAATCTGAAGGGGTCACATGTGAGAGCTGGAATAGTTCTTTGTCCCAGTATTATGGGACCTCTATGGAGGTGACTGAAGAAAATTGCTGTTGGCAGACTGGATTCTGAGGAGGGCAATGTCTTCCTGTCTGTCCAGCAAAGTCTGCTTAAGCACTAAAATAGGTGGTTGTATTTACTGTTGTTATCTCTTGACGTAGCTGGTTGTAAAACAGGTCATACAAAGTCGTGTACATCTTGGAAAGTACTTGCTTGTGCTTTCTTTATCATTTAAGGAAAAAGGTCCTGTGCCTTCTCATAATCAGGCTGAGTGTGAAAAATGTACCTTCAGTATTCTACTAATAGCTTGTTCTGTTCTTAATAGTCCTTTAATCTTTACTTCTTGTAGGATTAATGATTAAACTCGCTTCATGCTCCTGAATCCAGCTGATATAAGGTATTGCCTTTGTGTTTCACCCAGCCTCTGTGCACATCCTCCCACTCATACACTGCTGCAAGTTGAAAGCAGCCTGTTTGGGGGAATTTTGGACAGAGGGGGATAGGCACATGCTGTCTTGATATTGCTTCCTTGCTGCCTGCTGAGACTCATTGCTTTCAGGGCTGTACCAAAGCCTGGTTTCACATGTTTTGCTCTGGGTGCACTTTCCATTGTCTTAACAGCAAAGCAAGGACAGTACATGAGATTTTTTAATACTGAGAAGAATTTTAATCGATTGTAATTGCAGAAGTAGAAGGCTTGGGGGTGGAGGGTCACTGGTGATTAGTGATTGTGCTACAGTACTGGCATGAAGTTCCTGGAAAAAACGGAGAAGTGTGAGCTGTGGGAAAAATGCTACTGGTGCTTTGGTGTGTTATGGGAAAGATGACTCACGAAACCATCTGGACTCTGGAGAGTTGAGTTTCAAAGATCAGATCCTGCCATAGTGCAGCATTTTCAGGCTTGACATATGTGAATCCCCATTCTTGTGAGAATGTCTCCCTGGGAATGATGTAAATGTCCTGCTGAAATTGAGAGAGGTCATGTTAGCCTGTATGTGGGGGATTTGAAGATCTCTAGGAGGCGATTCCCCTCCGTTAGAACTGTGTGCTGCCTGCATTAGTCTGTTGTTCTGAGAGAGTGTTCTCATATGGAGTCTGCTTTAGGACACTCACAGGACTTCAGACATCCCAATATGTGCTTTGAAAAGAGCCATAAAACCAACTGCTTGCTGCTTACGCATGTAACCTTGCACAAGAAAGGCTCACAGGGGAAAGTCAAAGAACTTAAAGGGAAGTTATGTACCAGCTCAGCTTTAGAAGCATTAGACAGCTTTCTTCTTCTTTATCAAAGAGTGATAATCAACTTTCTTCTTAGTGGCAGAAGTAGCTGTAAAATAGTTCTTTTCTCTCCCACCCTGTCTTTTTTCTTATGAATTTCTTTTAAGTTTGTTTTCCTTGAATGTACACAACTGCTTCACTGTGTGACTTGATGGAGAGACTTTTTCCTAAAATAACCCTTAAAAAAGTCTGTAAAGCTTTTGTTGTCATACAGAGAACTGCACTCGCTTATTATTTTAATATTTAGCTAAAAATTCTGGGGTTTTTGTTTTGAAATAGTTGATACAATTAAGATATAGGATAAGGAAATGCAGTGTCAAAAATATAATCCTGAGAGGTTATTAATTCTTGCAAAGAAACAAATTTTGTTTGAGCGTAATTTTTTTCAGTTGGTTGGGATATGATACCAAAGAGAGTACAGGGTGCAGCAGCTCCTTGTCTAGGTCAAGCTTAGGTCATTTGCTTGGGACTGAGAACCAGCCCATAGATTTCTCCAAAGAGAATGTTTTCCTTAAAGATATTGCTTGTGTCAGGTTAACAAAATCAAATGCATTACTTGATTCTAAGAGCAGCATATATGGAGAAATTTCTCAGATCTGTTCTGAGAGCTATTTGGGTGTCTTAACTCCCACTGAATTTTCAGTTCAATGGAAATTAGGCACCTGAAAAACTTTAGAAATCGTGCTTTTAATTTGCTCTTGAAGCAGGGGAATGAGGAGTTGGTGCTGTGGTTTGGGTCCCTGCCTTTCAGTGTTATTCCCAGCATTTTCAGATTAGAGTGTGGGGAGGAACCCTGCAGCTGCCTTTGGAGTTCAGTGTCTGTATGTGTTTGAAATAGTTTTTTTTTTAATGTTGCTTTTGCATTTTCAAACAAGCCCCCTTTTTGAAGAGGGCAGTAAAACCATGCAGTAGGATATGCTGGATGAGTCCCTGTCCTTGGCCTTCCATACAGGTGAGGGTGTCTAGGCTGTTTTGTGCTTAGGAGAACAGGACCCAAATTAAGACACATTATGGTAGCTAATTTAGTTAAAGTCCAAATTGCCGTAAAGAATTTATTATTTTGTGATGGAACAGAGTTCTGCTGTTAGGAACTGACTGCATACTGCATCAAGCTAATTACAGTATGACGATGAAAATGTATCGTCTCAAGCCTGGGCTTCAGCATTCAGTACTTCATTGATTTTTAGTATATCAAATGCTTCCACCAGAAGTGGAGGGTCACAGGCACAAAATAATCTGTATGAATTTTGATCTTTACCATTTCCTTCTTTTTAGTAGTAGAGAAACGGACTCAATTACTATTGCAACTAAGTAAAGGAAAAATATGTTACTTGTTGGTACATTATGCGAGTGAGCTGCTTCTTGATTATGGGTTAAATGTCTTCTCATGGTCCCAAATATGAATTCCTTTAACAGTCTGTAACAGTTCTGTACTTGTTTTGTTGCCACAAGTGCTATGTCTGATGACCAGAATGTCAAAATGGATTCATTAAAACACAAGTCTTGTGTGTAAATAGATTTAAAATAAGTGAGGCAGATGTAGTAGGTGGTCTGTTTTTTTCTGCCCCGTAAGGGCATGTGAAGGGGATAATCTAAGATAAGCACACAACATAACCTTTAGCAAGGAAGAATACAGCAAAACTCGGCTCTTCATTTTCTACAGTCCTATTGCTCTCAGCGAGCAGTACTGGATGATCTCTTCTGTGCTGCTCCCTCCGTAGGGACACCTGTTTATTTTGCCTATGTAACCTTTTTAGTTTACCTTTCTATTATATTGTTCCTTGCAAGGAGAGGGTGTTTTGCAGAAGTTATACCTGGGAAAAAACCCCTACATTAAATTTCTTAAAATTAGTAAAATATTTGGGTTGATAATCACAGCTTTCAAAGCAGTCAGTAAGGTTTCACCTGTTCACCTTAAGGAGAAACTTGTCACTCTCTGTGTTTGGTTTTGTTTGAATAATAACCATGAGAGTTTCTTGTCTCTGATAGATGGGAAAAATGGGAATTTAAAATCATGCTAGAAATGGTGGTTGTTTTAAAATGTTTTTGTGTGTTTTTCAGAAATGTAGCTTGCAAAACAAATTCTCAGTGTATCATGGTGATTGGCAATCTTCCATCCATACTCACACGTGTTGTTCAGCAGTGCTTTCTCATACTGCTCCATATCCCTTTGGTATCTCCCCTAAATTTTGGCCATGCAGAGGGTCAATTTTGCTGTTGTTTACACCCATGTGTCATTCTTTCTCTTACTTTAATAGCAGATATGAGGGGCCATCTGGGTCTCATGCTGCAAACAAGAAATAAAATTTATTTACTTCCATTGCTCTGAAATATAGAAGAATGGAACAGTGGCCTTAAAATTGGTGTTAGTGCTTTCGTGTTCTGTTGATAGAAGACGATGGGGTAGGCAGGGTAGCACTCATTTGCATCTGTCCTTGTTGCAGGAGGCAGTTGATAGCAGTTGGTGCCAGCATAGTGGAAGAAGGTTCCCCAAAGCTTCATCAGCCAATCTGTCTTTTCATTACCACCTTCACGAGGAGAAAAGGTGTCTGAGGGGGAGCTTTAGTCACATCATTCAGGTTAATTCCCTTTGATGGTTTATCATTCCTTTCCATTAGTCTAATGTCGTGACCAAAGCATCAGTGCAGAATCACTGACAATGGTTTTCTGCAGTCCTTCTTTGAGAGGTGACAGGGGACAAGTTGGGTATCCCAAGAAGAGCCAGTGTGGCATAAATTTGTATCAGTCACTTGTGACTGCTGATGTTTTCTCAATCCAAATACGTTTTTTGTTCACCAGCGAAATATTTTGTATTACTGTTTTTATTGTTGACAGTGTTTTATCTATGTCTTTATCTGATATGACTCCAGGTAGTTTTGTTTGCTCTGGCACATTAACTGGTGTGAATTTTTGTGCAGCAGTTCTTCATCTATTTTGACATGTCTATCTGTCATTTTTATCAATTTTTGCCAAGACCAGACTGGTAGAATGGTCATCACAGTATTTTTTTTGGAATTGTTTGTGTGAACCACTTCACATGAATTCTCTTTCTTGGTGGCTGAACAGCCCTGTGTTTTCTGAAAAGGAAGATTTCATTTATATATATGCTGATGGAGCAATTGATCAAAATGCTGGCAATAGTCAGTCACTTGTTAATTGTTTTTATCGCATTCCAGTGCAAATACCCTGACTGATATCATCAGCATGGCCAAGTGCTGGGCAAACTGAGAGAACCTCTGCTACTATCTGCAGGAAAAGCGGAAAAAGAGCGACCAAGACCCAGAGATCCAGAAAGGTGCAGCTGTTTTGCTCATGATGACATAGGAAGTCCAGCTGAGCTGGGAGTTACATGGATGTTTCTGACTTTAAGCTCTAAGTATTGCTTTTGTTCATTGCTCAACCTTCCTATCTCAGAGACCAGCCCACACTCTCACAAGACATCATTCTGATTTTGGTTATGAAAGGGTCTGTTAAATTTTTTAAACTGTTCTGTTGTTCTCCACTGTAAGCTTTTCTGCCTCAGTCTTTCTGCCCAAACTCTCCTGTTTCTGTTAAAGCTGACTGAAAAGTATGTGTGGATGAGGAGCTGGCACAGCCCAGCCAGATTTGGT